>JACGDI010005841.1:196785-217406 GCA_014898725.1 Jacaranda copaia
TTTTCTCTGCTTACTTTGGCAATACTCTGCCGTTTACGTAGCAATCATTATCGTGAGTTGAAGAAAACTTTGCTCACCTTCCTCCGCGTATATAGAAAATGAGCCCAAGTTTTTTCTAATTCTTCGCTTCGCATTTTCACTTTTATTTCTTTAGAGTGTTTAGAGATCTAAAATATCTATTGAGTTGGTTAGGGATGGTGAGTCAGATGAATCAGCTCTCAGCATCCCACCGAAGGTGATGAGGGAGACTGAGCAGGGAATGACTCAAGCGAGGCTGCCGTATTACGAAACATACTTCTCTATGATGATTAGGCATAAAAGTTGTAAGTTGAGAGAAATCATGGGCATCCCGGATAAATATCATATAGTAGTGCCCAAGTCTTCAGATTGGCCGTATCACCCCTCTTCAGGATTTCTATGCTTCTATGTAAAATAGTTGCACGATGGGTTGCATTTTCCTTTACCCAAGCTATTTAAGTTGGTGTCTAACGACTTGGGCATTCCATTTAATTAGTTCACACCCAATTCATTTAGGTTAATGACCAGTTTCATTGTCCAATATAGATATTTACATGTAAAGCCTACGACTGCCCTCTTTTATTCTCTTTTGTATCTCAAATCTTTAGGTTTCGGGCTGTTTTACTTCACATATCGGGAGGACATGCACTTTCTATCTAAGAACCCCATCTTAGTGAAATATTGAAAGGAATATTATGTGTATATAGCGTCGCCTGAGCCATGGGGCTTCCTTGAAAAGTGGACAAAACATATGCCTTCAGAGAGCTCGGTCAAGAGTAGGACATTTTCATTAAGTCGGCAGTTCTTACTAGACAGACTAAATAGTTGTCAACTACAGTTGATCTACTTGGGAACACTAGGCTTCTTGTACCACTTTGCTTTGAGTCATAAAGTTGAGGAGCTCCCCACACCTTTTCTTACTCACCTTTACCTTAAGATGAATGTTATGCATGCAATCTTGTATCTGACCTATCTTTTTCTTCTTTTTTCAGAGAGGATTTCCACAAAGGCATTCCTGTTAGCCGCAGCAGCTGGCTAGCCGGGAAGGTAACAGAACAACCGTCCCCCAAAGCGGTCTAGCGGAGACAGCTCTTCCCACAAGGTTCCAATTAAGCCATCCTTGCAAAAACATCAAATCTTTCCCTTTGCAACTCCAGCGCCCAAGAGACCTACCCTTGTTGAATCGATTGACCTAGTTTCGGCCGAGGAGAACATACTAGAGGAGTTGAGCTCCTTAACTTTGCGTCATAGCCGAACTAATACCTACCTCATGGCTGGCAGCTTGATCTTAATGGACTCTACTCATACTTTAGGTAGGGACTTTTTGCGGAGGATCTCGACTACCTCAAATCCACAACTAGCTAACGGAATGCCCTTCGATAACCTTCGCAATTAATTTGCTTCCTACCTTTCTAAGGTATGCAACCCCTTCCAAAAGCTTAACTTTTACTTTCATTACTTTTCTTGATTTCTTCTTCTTTTCTATTCTAGAAGAGTATCCTTGCGGGGAGCGTTCTCGGGCGATGGGAAGAGGAGCACCAACAACTAGAGTCGAATAACCAGAAGCTGAAGGCTGAGCTAAATAAACTTCACATTGAGATGAGCCAATTTCCTAACCTGAGGTAGCAACTTTCGACTCTGCGGGCCAAGCAGATGAGATGGCCGATAACCTCAAGGTCTGAGCTGATATCTCAGTAGGAGGAGGCCTTGGAGAAGGCTAGGGAGGAGGACCATCGTGAGGGGTGAGATACTTTCTTCGAGGTATTCCAATTTACAGAAGGGAAGGACTTTTTGGAGGCCAACTGGAGATCGTGCCTGATCGAGTATCTGAAGAGCAATGATTTCAAGTAGATACTTGTGAAGAAAGCTTTGAAATATTACCATCATGGCATCAACATCTATGCAGACCAGCTGGAGGCTAGCGAAGTGCTATGCATAGGCTAGTTAGACGAGAATGTGGACCAGATATTTGGGCTGAAATCTTTTCCTTCAGACTCAGAAAATGAAGATGACCCTGCTGGCGAGGGTGAAGGTGATCCTGCTAAGCCTTGATCCACAATTGAGCTAGGATCAGAGACCGAGGTGTTAGGAGGGGCCAAGATATTTCCTCGAGTTGAGCCCTCAAACCAAGCTGATAGCCCAGGTACTACATCTCCCTTTGAGTTGGCTGGCCCTAGCAGTTGAAAGAAAATCCCCTTTGTAAAGCACCTTGCCCACCCGTTAGGGCGATCTTCTCTTCTTTTTTGTTTTTTATTGTAAAAAATGTGGCCAAATTATTAAATGGAAAAAAGGGATCCTTATTTTGAAGTGTTGATTATTTTTACTTTCAATTTTGTCGAGTTGATATTAACTCCAGCTTCTTGCAAGCGGCTTAGGTATTCTTCTGCAATTGTAAATTAGCCACACTTAATTTTGTCTTAGATCACCCGGGCTAATTTTTGTTTGGCATTCGCCATCCTTGGACGTTTGTCCGTTACGTTTAGATCAGCTGAGTTGATTTTTGTTTGGCATTCGCCATCTTTAGTTGGACATTCATCTATTGTGTTCAGATCAGCCAAGCTAATTTTTGTTTGGCATTCACCATCTTTGGACGTTTGCCCATTACATTTAGATCAACCAAGCTGATTTTTGTTTGGTATTCACCATCTTCAGTTGTTTAGATCAGTTGAACTAATTTTTGTTTGGCATTTGCCATCTTTAGTTAGACATTCGTTCATTACGTTTAGATCAGTTGAGCTGATTTTTGTTTGGTATTCGCCCTCTCGGTTGGACATTTGTCCATTAAGCTTAGATTAGTGAGATTTAAAAGAACAAGCATGATTAAATTTCAAAACTTAACAAGAGGTAGAGACTAATCCTACCTAACTTGAGCTTACAAGAAACAGAAACTGACTTGGTCTAACTTTTATGAAATAAAACTAATGCAAAATAGGAAAACCAAAGCAGATTCTAAAAAGAAATTACATTTAAAAACACCGCAAGTTTGCGTGCTCCACGGATGAGCTAACTTCTTTTTTTCTATTGTTTCCAACTCATACGCTCCCCCCTTCAACACTGTGATCACCCTGTAGGGTCTTTCCTAGTTGGGATCCAACTTTTTGATATTCCTTAGTACATCCGCTCTTCTCAAGACCCAATCCTCCACCTGGAAACTGCGAAGCTTGACCCTCTTGTTGAAGATGGTTTGAATCCTTTGCTTGTACTTAGCTAACCAGAGACAAGCGTTCTCTCTTTTTTCTTCGATCATATCCAGAGAATCCTCGAGCAACTCCCCATTCTCTTTAGGATTATATGCTAACACCTGATGTGATTCTAGGCCCACTTTAGCTGGAATTAACCCATCCACACCATAGACCATACTGAGGGGTATTTCATCGGTTGACACTTTAGGCATAATCCTATAGGCCAATAATACGCCAGGAAGCTCGTCCACCCAACCACCATTGGCCTGGTTCAACCTTTTCTTCAAACTCCTAAAAAGATCGCGATTGATGACCTCTGTTTGTCTATTGGTTTAGGGATGGGCTATGGCGCTGAAGTGTTGGGCAATTTTCATTTCCTTACATTAGGCTTGCACCATGGCCTCTTGGAATTACCTTCCGTTATCCAAGATCAACTCCCTGGGGATGCCATATCTGCATACTATGTTCCTCCATAGGAATTTGAGCACTTCGTTCTCAATTATCTTAGCCAGGGGCTCTGCTTCTACCCAATCACTGAAATAATCCACTGCAACCAACAGAAACTTCCTTCGCTCAACTACCACAAGGAAAGGCCACACAATATCCATCCCCCATTTAGTGAAGGGACAAGGGACACTTATTCCATGCATGGGTTTGGCTGTTACATGGCTGACCTGGGCATGCTTCTGACACTCGTCACATTTCTTCATCAACTCTCCCGCATCAGCTCAGATAGAAGGCCAAAAATACCTAACTTGGATAGTCTTAAAGGCTAGTGCAGTCTCTCATAAGTGATTTTTACAGCACCTTTTATGAATTTCTCACAGGATGTATTCCCCTTCCTGAGGGGATAACCAGTGTAGCAATGGTTGAGAAAAACCCCTCTTATACAATAGTCTATTTACCATGGTGAACCGTGTTGCCTGCATACACAACTTGTGATTAGCCCCCAAGTTGTGTCCTTGTAGATATCATATGATGGGGGTTCTCTAATCCTGACCTCCTTCCATCATGAAAACTTCAGCTTTGAAACCTTTTTTCTCTAGCTCATAGATCGTTATTCATCGAGTGTTGCACTCACTGAGAGAGCTTGCTATCTTGGCCAAACAATCTGCCTTACTTTTCTATTCTCGAGGTATCTGGGTTATTTGAAGCTCAGTCAATCGTTGTTGTAACCTATCCACCAGTTGCAGATATTTATTTATTCTAGCATTTTTGGCCTTGTACTGTCCTTCGACCTGCTTCACTATTAATTATGAATCAGTGAACACCTGGATGCATTTGGCACCACTCTGCACAGCCATTCTAATCCTCCATATCACAGCCTCATATTCTGTTTCGCTGTTGGAGGCCTTAAAATGAAACTTTACTGCAAACTCCATCTCTTCACCTTTAGGATCAATAACTACAATTCCAACCCCGCTTTCTTCTTGTCTTGATGATACATCCACATACACCACCTATAAGCCTTCATCCCCCATTATAGGTGCATCTACAATGAAATCCACCAAGGCTTATGTTTTTATGGTGTTCTTAGGGGCATAGCCAATATTGTATTCCCCTAACTCCACAGACCATTTAACCAGTCTTCCAGCCACGTTAGCTTTCCTAAGAGTTTGCTTCAGAGGGTAGTTAGTTTGCATGATTATAGGATGAGATAAAAATTAAGTCGGTAACCTTCTTGCCGTGACCACCAGCGCTAGCGCCATTTTCTCAATTTTTGGTTATCTTAGCTTGATAGCATGTAGGATCTTGCTGACATAGTATACTGGCCTCTGCACTATTCTATCCTACCTTACGAGTATTGAACTCACTGTTTGCTCAGATGCTACCAAGTATAAATAGAAAGTTTCCATTGGGGTGGGTTTCATCAGCAAAGGAACCTTAGCAGAGTAGGCTTTCAACTCCTCAAATGCTGTTGTATTGCTTCCTCCCATTCAAATTGCTTTGCCTTTCACAATATTCCGAAAAAATGTAAACTTCTATTAGCTGACCGAGATATGAATCTACTCAGAACAACTATCCTTTTAGCCAACCTTTAGACTTTATTCATGGTTCTTAGGGGACTCATCTCCAAAACAACTCGAATTTTCTCTGGGTTAGCCTCAATTCCCCTTTCTGTTACTAGATAGCCCAGGAACTTGCCTCCCTTTACTCTAAACGCACACTTCTCTGAGTTCAGCTTCATCCCTTACTTACGTAGGATTTCAAAAGTCTCCTTCAAATCCCCAACATGATCATCTTGGCTCGCACTCTTCACCAACATATCATCAACATATACTTCCACATTCCAACCAATTTGATGCTTGAACATCCAACCACTAGCCTTTGGTATGTGGCTCCTGTGTTCTTTAGACCAAAGAGCATGACTAGATAATGGTAAATTCCTTGGGACATGATGAAACTTACCCACTTACGGTCCTCCAAGCTGAGTGGAATTTGAAGGTATCTCTGTGAGGCATCCATCATACTAAGGAGTTCGCATCCAGAAGTGGAATCCACTAATAAATCAATCCTGGGTAGAGGATAGAAATCTTTCAGGAAGGCTTTGTTCAAATCCTTGAAATCTATGCACACTCTCCACTTGTGTGCATGCTTCAGCACTAATACCACATTAGAGATCCACTTGAGAAATTGAATTTCCATAATATGCCCTACATCCAAAAGCTTCTCCACCTTCTGTTAGATTATGCAATCTTTCTCAGGACCGAAATACCTCTTTTTCTGCTTGATTGGTCTGATGGTTAGGTCCACATTAAGCTTGTGCTCAGATACTTTTGGGTCTATTCCTGTGAGGTCTTTGACAGAAAAGGCAAAAACATCTATATAATCTCTCAATACAGCAATTAACTCTACTTTTAAGCTAGTCTCCAAATGGGAACCTATCCGTATGGTCTTGCTAGGATCTCCCAGGACCAACTCCTTTAGGTTCAATTTTCTACTGCCATTCTACAACCAAGGGTGTGCCCGCACTATTTTGCCTTTGCTTACAACTGGCCTCATCACTCTTATGGCATCCCTTTCTCATTGCATCTACATAGCATTTTCTGAAAGTATACTAGTCTCTCACTACTTTCCCTACCAATCGCCCTACGACATACTTCAACTTCATATGGTATGGGAAAGCTACTGCCTGGAAGAGCTGCAACATGGGCCTGCCAAAAATCATATTATATGCTGGGAGCATTGACTACTAAAAACATTACCATACAAGTCTTTCGGTATATTCCTACCCCCAAAGAGACTGGCAAATAAATCCATCCCCTAGGCCGAACCACCTCTCCTAAAAATCCAAAGAGTGATGTTTTTATTGGCTCAAGCATGGTGTTTTCCAAATCCATCTGTTGAAAGATATTATAGAAAATGATGTTTGCCGAGTTATGTCCGTCAATGAAAATATGGGCCACTTCAAAGTTATCTATCATTGCTGTAATAACCAAAGCATCTTGATGAAGCAGAAGTAGTATCTTTAGGTCCTCTGGTCCGAACTAGATAATTGAGATGTCATTAATGGTAGAGACTGATGCCACCTCATATTTTTGTGCGTCGTAGCCTAGGCCTTCGCTCTCCTAACTCGGTGAGTATCTCCCTCGGCCAGGCCTCTTAAGATCATGTGAATTACCCCTTTGATAGTCCCATTTTTAGTGTCATTTTCCCTATTGGGTTGTCAGGTATTCAGTTGTCCCTCTCGGACTTATATAGGGCGCCTGTCTTTACCTTCAACTCCCGCTCTAAGTACAAATTCATTCAGCTACCCATCTCGCACCAGCTACTCTAATTTCGTAAGTAGTCACATTCTTCCATCTCATGCCGGTACTCATTGTGAAAGCAACAAAACCTGTCAGACCTGGGCCGTTTTGATGGGTCTCTATGGAAGCGTAACCATCGAAATAGGTTAAGATGCTCAATAGCCTGCATAACGTTTTCCTTGGGCAACCACAAAGGGGTGTAGTGATTAAATTTTAGCCTCATCATCGGTGGAACTTTCTCTTGCCACACGAGCATGGCTCTGGGTCTCTCTTCTTATCTAGGTTTTTTATTAGCAAGATTTTCTCTCTTATCTTTTCTCTTCTCTTTCAACTTCCTCTCCTTTGCCTCACAATCCTCCCCTTCGTGAATATACTTCCCTACCTGCCTTAGGAGCTCATCATAACTTTCTACTGGTTTCCTACTTAAGAATCAAAAGAAAGGACCAGGTCATAGCCCTTGAGTGAAAAAACCACTTAATAATTCTGGAGTGGTCGAAGGAACCTCCAAGGCAACTATAGTGAATCGCCTCACAAAACTTCTCAAGCTTTTAGCTTCCCCTTATCAGAAGGAAAGTAAGCTCTGCGCACTCCTCCTATACTATTTGTTACTAGTGAATTAATGTAGAAATCTTCATGCGAATTCATTGAATGTATGAATAGATTGGGGTGGTAATTGCCAAAACCATCTATGAGCAACGCCCTTACGGTGGTGAGGAAAGTCCTACACTTCACTCCATCTAAAAATTAATATAGTATGGACAAGTTCTCAAATTCGCATAGATGATCAGCAAAGTCAGTAGTGCCCGTGTACCTGGGCATATTGAAAGACTTGTGGTTCTTCGGGAATGGATTATGCAATATGGCTTCGACAAATAATGAGGCCTTGATTTCTTCTCCCGTCTTCCCTTCGATTTTTTTCCTTATCTCTTTCATCTTTCTTCTTATCTCCTCTATCTCCGTATCCAATTTGATTAAGGCTTGTCTCTCCTATCTAGGCCGTGTCCTACCGAGATCTAACTTTTTGCTACTACTTTTGTATCTGCTAAATGGGTGGGGATCTTCATGTGGGCCTCTTTGGGTATGTCACGTGTACTCTCCTTTCTTGGTTCTTCTAGTGTTCCTCCGACTAGTGCCACTGTGATTTCCTATCCTCCTATGACCAACTCTGGATTACTAGGAAAAAGTGGCCCAGCTATCAACCGTACCTTGCACAACTACTCATAACAACAAGGTAGCCCTGGGGCTCTGTACGGGGGCTACATCCGTAGGCATGTGCACTACCAGTGTGATCATCGCCCTTGCTGGAGTTATAGGGCTAACTAATCCCGTAGAGGTGCTGAAGTATAAGGAGGTGGAATATCGAGTGCCATTTTGAGTAGAAAAAGGATGACCATGGGGCCCAGTGGCATTGGTAGGGGGTGCATACATGGCTTTGACAGATTGGGTGGCAACGATAACACCAAATATTGACCATAAAAAGTTGACTAACTATTTTGTAGTCATTTGTCCCATTATTGGAGATACTAGGGCAATCCTTCTTTCAGTGACTGCCAGCTGTGCCACCATAATTGAGGGTGTGGCGATTGTGACTACATGCATCAACTCACTCTACGACATCATCCTCATTCTCATCTCTCTGTTCTCTTCTGAATCACCCATTCTCACATCTTAACTCCCAATCTATTCCCATAAACGGCGCTAAATGGATGCCAAAAGTAATCTACCAAAGCACCAATTGAAAAACAATAACAGTAATCTGGTATATTTTCCCTTGTTTGTTATCTATATCTACAATCTCGTACAAAGCCTTTTATATGGTTAGGAACCCCACTAACTGGGGTTATAACCGTCCACTAAGCCACTAACTACCCACATACATCAGAGTTGATAATATGATGCCACATGTGGCCCACGTTTCTTATCTTCCGGTTGTACATTGAGTTGAAGTTGTAACTTTGACCTCAACTTAGCCATCTCATAATCTCATCCCAAATACTTCCTTTTGAGTTCAGCTCAAGCATCTCATACCCTCATCTTGGCTGCTTCCTTTTGAGTTCAACTCGGGCATCTCATGCCCTCATCTTAGCCACTTTCCTCTGAGTTCAACTTAACTTTGTCCATTGGAGGTGAGCTCGGGCCAAACAGATTTCTAATTGTAGCCTTCATGAATACCTTAGCTCGGGCTACAGATACATACGCATCAAACTCCTTGTATAGTAGTAGGTGAAAATCCTCAATTCCGTATGCCCAAGTACTGTAAGGGAGCAATCACATCTTTATTTTTTCCTCTTTTTCCCCATGCTCTACCGAAAACCCAATCCCTAAACCAATGAGAAAATTGATGCCTCTACTCCATCATTGAATTTGTCCAACCTAATTTTTGTATGAAAAAAAAATAACAAAGGAACTAAAAGAACAATTTTTTTCGTGTGGAAAATGGAAAATCGCCTCGAGTAAAATACTTTACCTTCTGTCTCCGTTCAACACCAAAAAATAAGTTAAACAAAAAGAAAAAGAAAAAGAAAAAAAAACATCATCCACATATTCCTCACTCAGCACAAAAGCATGATTTCTACATTTCTACCATAGCAGAACAACATTTCTTCTGCTTTCATATGGGACCCACATGTTCTCAAGCCATTTTTTTAAAAAAAAAGAGCACAAACAAGCTAGCAAGGTGTACAATTGCAAAAAGCACAGATTACCTAATGAGACATTATTTTGATGGCGCATGGGGAAGAAAGTCATGGAAAGGGGGCAGGCGCCATGGCATTGTTACCACGCGCATCCTCCTTTATAATATATAGTAATACATATGTAATAAATATCATGTATATTATATAATATATATTTGTATTTATAATTAATATATATAATGTACATATATATAGTATACATATATATCTACACCATACAAAACCCACCAACCCCACACCCCATCCTGGCCCCATTAGATTTGGCCATAGGTTGCCGCTGCCAAGCAACCAACATGGTAGTGACCATGTTTTTTAATTATGTATATAAATTATGTTTTACTATTTTAAATTTAATTATGTATATAAATTATTTTAGATATGTTTTACTATTTAATATTTTTAAAAAATTTAGATTTTAATTATTTTTTAATTACTTAGTACTTTTTAGTATGTTAGACATAATTTTTTTATTTTTTATTTTTACTAATAAATAAACTCAACTAAATGTAATTATATTATTTTAGATGTGTTTTTATTTTAATATTGTAGAATATATAATTTTAAATTATTAAATTATGATTATATAAGATAATAGATTTTTAATCATATTTTTTATTTTTTAATTATTTTTTAAATTAATAAATAGCTTAATTAAACTTAATTAGAATATTTAGCTTGAACTTAAATATTATTCCATATTTATAAAATTTTATTAATAATAAAATATATTTAAATTTGTTATAAGTAATTTAAATAATATTAAAATTACACCCCTGTGGTATGAAAAATATTATAAATAGGTTCAAAGGTATTTTTATTTGAAAAACAATCATAAAAGCAATCAGGGGGTATTTCTGAATTTTCATGCAAAATTTTTTATGATGACAACATTTTTTTGAACGGAGGATAACAAATTTTTAAAATTGTAAGACAGAGCAAAAAATTAGGAGAATATTTATAATTTCATCAAACCTTTAAATTTTTGAATAAATAAGTCAACCCTTAGAGGGATTTGGATGATTAACACATCATTAAATACAACGTATCTTCAAAAGGATGGATAAGTCTCTTTCTATTTGTGTTATGCAATTTTCTATTCAAACATGTACCTTTACTATCCTTGCCTCTTTCTCTTATTGCTCCCTTTATTCGAAAAACTCCTCTATTTAGACCATTCTCTACCGCTCTCTTGCTTTTGATCATTTTCTTTCAGCTGTCTTTCTCAACTATTCTCTTGTGATCATTTGTCTAAACCATTCTCTTTTTTTACTATGTTTTAAATCATATCAATATATGTTAGGGTAATTTAAAAAGTTTATTAAAATTTTATTAATAATGTCATCTACTAATGGTAAGTTGAACGACATAAGGGATTGATTGTAAGACAAAGACAAATTATAAAGATAATGAATGTAATTTTAAAACCAATGGATTGAATTTATGTAATTACACATTGTTATATGGGAGGGTAATATAATTATTTCTTTTATTTTATATGACATAAAAAATGTCTTGAATCATCTCCAAATAATTGTTCCAATTGACCTCAATGGGCCTTTCCAACAAAGGAGAAGACCTCTGGTGCACGTTGCCGGAATGCAAAGAGACAGTGCGATGATACTAATGGGCCCATCATAATTCAGAACGATTTTTACCGAGTATTTTTTATCATCATATCACTAAATATCAACAAGGTTAGGATAGACATATAATCATGCACAATTTTTGCGAAGAACGCATTGGTAGCATATCAAACAATCATAAAAAAATTAGGAAGATTATTGTGGCAGCTAATTAACAAATCAATCTTCAATATCAAATAGAATTAAGTATTTTGGCTTATCTTATCTTTTCATATTCAAATCTTCACTACTATCTACATTTAAATCAAATTTGTCCCTAAAATATTAATCAACATAGTTAGATCGACATTTTTGTCAATAGAAAACTAAGCCCGTTTGGTTTTATTTTCATTCTCATTTTTCATTTCCATCATTTCCAAATTTTGAAAAAGTAGTTAGTAAAAATGAGTTAAAAATGAATTTACATTTGAATAGATTGTTAGAAAAGTAATGATTATATTGGGTTTAGTAGGTTGTAGCTTGTAGGTGGAGAGAAATAGTGATAATAAAAAAATAGAGAAGATATATAGGTTATTGAGGTAAAATATATAGTGATGATAATGTTTTCTGCAAGTTTAACTCATATATTCGACCTGGTGGAACATTTGACCAGAAAGATATATGTGAGTGAGGGAAGAAAGGGTGCGAGTTGAATCCTGCACCCAGAGAACAAACATCAAGCTAGCTGAGAGGGTCTTCGGCTAAGACCCTCTGATACTTAGGTCAGTATTTGTTTGACTAGAAAGTAATTTTTCAGAGCAACAGCTTGAAAAAAGTGAAAAGCCTACCTTTCTCTAAGAAAATGATATTTATAGTGCTTTGTGAGGGATGGAAAAGACAGTTTTCTCTATATTGTGGAGCAGTCTTCTCCTTTCTGCGTAGGGGCACTATAGGTTCTTTTGACCTCGTTCGCCATCATGTTTATGACTAGTTGGCAACAAGGGGCGCTCTTACTGCTATTAATGCAGAGGAGAAGGGCTTATAGGGCCATTAAATGTAGATAGGTTGGTAGTTCAACCACATTAAATGCGGACATGATTGGTAGCGGGTGCTGCAATTAATGTAACTGGGGTCGGGGATTCTTTCCCATTATGCATGTTGCTCAACCTAAGTTTGTAGATGGGGCTCGATCAACTCTCCATGGTTTCGATATATCGACATGTTTGTGAGGTCGATTTAAGTATATGCTCCCTAACCCGGGTGCTTTTGTTTGGGCTTGAGTTTGGTTTGGGCTTGTCGATGATGTCAACTTTTGGGCCGATTATATTGGGCTTGTGGGATATATTTATATTATATAGGTTATTGGGAAATGTATTTTGAAAATAAAAATGAAAATAATATCAGGTGAAAATATGGAAAAAGTAATGTGTTTCAATTTTCATATAGGAGAAAATGTGAAAATGAGGTTTTGAAATGAAATCAAATAGACCTTTAGTTAATTAGTCATAAATGATGTGTTGATGCATGGTTTCAATTATGAAATTAATGTTTTATATATGTACCGTAAGGAACAGTGGTTCTGTCTATTTTGTAGATAAATTTTGCATGAGGGAGCTATATTGAGATTGTTTTGAGAAAAAGTTTCAGATTATTGTTAAAAATCTAATAATCACTATGTATTACCAATTTTGGGGTTTGCCGTGGGTGGCCAACTCCTCCGGAAGGCAGGCTAATGGACGAAGTTCAGACACGGCTGTTTTTCTTTCCTCACCATCCTACAACCTCTGATATTATATAAAAGGATAAGAGCAAAGGAAAAGATATTGAATTTCATATGCTCGAAAAAAAGAGAATAAAAGCTTACTTGTGGAGCTACTTTGAATTAAGCAATGAAAAATGAGGCGCACTATTATGGAGAGTATATGGGATTAATTAGAAGAGTGTAATTTGGACAAATACTCGCTATGGTAATTCTTATTGCCCATCTCAACAAAATAGAAACACTTAATTTAAATATTTTTTAACAGTATTTTCACTTTATAGTAATTTAGTAATAGGGGAAACTGCAATGTTGATATTTTTTCGAAGTATTTTTAGAGTTTATTAGAAGCGCAGACAAAAGAGTTGAGCTTACAGTGGCTTAAAATCTATTTAAAATTTTTATTTATTAGGGTTAAGTTAGTTAAACAAATTTGAATTTTCATCAAGTTGAGTTTTATCTCAAAAAATAAGACTCCTTGAGTTCAAAACTATTTTTTTTTTCAAGTTCGATTCGAATTTAATTCTTCTAAGATTTTACACCAACAAATGGGCTCATATCTAATGTGGCTAAAAATGGACTTAAGGATATTTTGATAATTTGATTAAAAATAATAAATCAACCAAAAAACTAAATTTATGGGTCCAAGAGCCCGAAAGACCAACAAAACCCATAAAGAGGGCGGAAAACCTTAATAGGCCTAAATTCATCAAGAAAAAAATATATAAATAACAAGTCTCGCGAAGAAATGGGACAAAAAATTATTTTCCAAATTTCTTAGAGTGAAAGAATTCTTGAGAATTGAAGAGCGTGTCTCTTTGTACTCATTCCTAAGAAGATGAACCGACACTTTACTATCTCCCGAAAAAGACCTCACTTCACTTCTAAATAGGCGAAATATCATATGCCATTTGTTTGGACTTATATATAACTAGATGATCATGAATATTAAATTGCATATAATCATATCAACATTTTATTTTATGGTATTATAGTCAGGCATGAGATATGATAATTCTTCTTCTGGTTTAAAAAGAGTGATTGAACTTATGCATTACATAAATGCATTTTGGTATACAATTGAAGATTCCCGTGTGGATATAGATATTATATGCATAGAAAGATAGAGAGAGATTACACAAGGTCACTAGCGAATGAATCTAGAGATTATAAAACGATTTGAACTTTAGTGATTGAATTTTAGTGACTGCACAGTGCAGTAATTAATTAGTGCCTGTTTAATAGTTGATTAGTGATTGAATTAGTAACCGCATTTTATGGAGTCACTAATTTGATTATTAATGAGTGATCGAACTCTTTTTCAATCATTAATATTAGTAGCCGCATAAAGTAGTCAAGAATTCAATCACTATTATGATCAAATTTTCTTTTAGTCATTGATGTAGTCACTAATATTTCAGCCAATAATCAATCACAAATATAAAGTTTTATTCTTTTACATATGCTTATAATATGAAAGCATAAAATTCATGTAACAACTATGTAAGTAATAAAATATTATGTTAGTTTATACACCTATATAAAAATATATAGTTTTATGATAATAATGTGTACATATTTAAAAATATATAAATACACATAATTTCATATATAAATATCTAATATTACAAATTTCTATATTATATTCATACAAATGACCATTCGTAAGTGTATGTATAGATAGACAATGAAATAAGTAAGGATCATATTCCTATTCCAAGAAAGAAAATGAGAATTAATTATTATATATACATGTCAATAATATATATTATACATATATTAGGAGTATATGCATATTAGTATCATAGTATGTATATACCATTTTTATTGTGTTTATAATATATTGTAATAAATATGCCTAAAATTTAGAAGTAATAGCAATAAATAATAAATATTGTACTTTATTATATTGAAGAAAACTATACAAATATTAAACGAATAATTTTTATTTTTGTTAAATTTTAAAACACAAAATAATAGTGACTAATAAACCTTTTTTTTGGGTACTAAGAATTCCACCTCCTTCATAGGCATAGTTTGACTCTTTTAAGATGTCCAAATTTGTGATATTGGCACGTAGTGGAATGTACTTGTCAAACGGTGCAGTAGTAAAAAGAGTGAACAGTAAATACATAAGAAAAAATAATTAGATAGAATTAAATGGGCAGAAAAAATAAAGAGCAAAACAATATGAAAAACAAGTGTACCGTGTGCATCAATAAAAAGTTCGACCATTTTTTAATCTATTAATGGGACCATCGAAAAAATCAGTCCCATATGATAAGTAAATATAATGGAACTTATGGTTCATAAAAAGATCAAAGCATAAATCAAGCTTCGAGTACTCCATTTTTTGTTGAACAAAGTCATAGAGCAAGGTAGATAGGGACTCCCATAAATAGGATAAGGCTAAATACACTTCACCCCTCAACTATATAACTTCTTGTTCACCCCCTCCTAAATCAAGAAGTGCAACACTTATCTCCTTGAAATAATGTCTTGAAAAAATTCTTTTGTATCATGTTAATTAATTGTCATAGTTTTCATTTTATGTTTTTAATAGTGTTTTTTTAAATATTAAAAAATACTTTTTATTATTTAATTACATGAAGTAATATAAATATTATCGTAACATAAAAATATTTCAACAATTAAATGGGAATTTTATTTTTACAAATAGATGTGCCAATCGTGTGAAAGAGAATTATTTTTTGTAATGAAAAATTTATAAAAATATAGAGTAGTATTTCTAAATTTTATTTAGTAAAAATTTATTTTGATATATTTGTTTTTAAATTTTTTAATATTTATTTTGCTGTTGCAAATTTTGTTTCAAGCGTGCTCCAAGGTGGAAGGAGTAGGGGAGGCAATAAATAAATAAATAATGTAGAAAATTTTTAAACAAGAAAATGCAATTAGGTGGGAAATATGATGAAAAGATATGAAGAAAATAAAAATAAGTAAAATAATGGATAAATGAAACTTGGATAAAGACACCAATGGTTTATAAAAAATAGAATGCTAGAAATAACCACGCATGCCTATATTCTTTTCTCCCTTTCATATTGATAGGTGAAAATTATAATTTTTTTTTTAGTTTTTCTAATTAATATTTTGATAAATCTCAATGCTTGCTTTTTTAAAATAATCTGAAAGTGTGTTCACCTTTTGCATTGGTCGATTATCTATTGTTTAGTAGGTTTTGATATTCTCGATATTGTTCATTATTTTCATCCTTTCAGGTATTATATCTTTTATTTTTTGTTTAAGTTACATTAAATTTATTGAACTGTTTTTAATATATAAAATGTTAATACTTTCACATTATACTCTATAGATGTGATAATATGTATGAATACTTATTCATACATTGTGATTTAGTGAAAAATCTACCATTTTATACTATTTATCTAATTAAAATATATATCATAAATTAAAATTTTGTGTACATTAAATTAAAATAACATACATGAATTATGTTTGTAATTATAATTAATTTAATTCTTGTATAGCACAAGATACATGTTAGTACTAATCGAAATAGATGGTTTTCTTTTTATTGACTAAATAGGATGACAATTCATTGCAAGTCATCACGAAGAACATTTGAAATAAAAGTAGGAGGAATACTCTCCCACACCATAGCTTCAGACATAAAACTACATGCTCTTCCAACATGATGAGCAATCAAAATAGATGATTTGATTTGCTGAACAAATCACCAAATATCAACATGATTATGATACAATGGAGACATACTATTGTAGGCAATTTTTCCGAAGATCACACTTGCAGCATCTGTTGGGTGGAATCCATCCCAAAACATGTACTCATCTCAGTTGCTACACGGAACACTTTCTTGAACACAAAGTCCGCCAATTGTCTGACAACATGAACCACTTGTATTTTTAAAATAACCTAAAAATAATCAACATATCACCTAACAATCAGATGTTTATAGAACTCTCACTTTTACTATAATATTAAATAATTAATTCTAAATGTACCATAAGAAGCGATGGTTCTGTCTATTGTGTACAAAAATTGAGCACCAGGGAGCTGATTATTCAAATCGTTGATCATAAGCTTAAGCTTTTCATTGAGAATTTGTATAGCAGCATCACCAATTTCTGGGAAGTCATAGGTGGATAGTATGTACGGAACAGGGGATAAATTATGAACTTCATTGACGGCTACTTTTCTTGCCCCATTATTGTACAGTCTCTATGATATAAAAAACAAGAGAACTAATATTTTAGCTTAAAGAAAAGAATGGCAAAGAGCTACATATTGAATATTAGGAAAAAAAATCTTACTCGGAGCTGCTTCGAGTATTGCGCAATGACAATTTCAGCAAATTGTTCTGGGGTATATTGAGTATTTGAGGAGTATAATTGGGGAAAATATGAGTAAGCATAATCGTTACTGCATATATTAATAAAATATATGCACGTGCTCAAATATTCTTTAGCTACCGTCTCACTTCCTAGCAATTTAGCAATGCGAGAAACTGCAACTTCGTGATTCAATAATTGCTCATTGAAGCTGATTATGTCACCCTTCAAAAATAAAGAACAAAAAATGACATTTTAGATATAACAAATTGTTTGTAAAAGCATATACTGTTTCATATTATAGCTATTTGCTTGAGGTAATTAGAGTTTATTTGATGCATAAAGTTCATAGTGGCTAAAATTTATTTGAAAATTTGAATCTAAATAAGTCATTCGATTTTTCATTTATTAAAAAAAAAATCTTGCCAAGCTTGAATTTGAAATTTTTTCTCAAACCTACTCGCATCTCTAAAAATTTTCCAACATGATTCATATGATATGTCAATCATTTGGCTATAAATGTGATGCTATTATAATTTTTGTCAAAGAAATTGTTATTTTTTTGGTGTATTGAGAGAGAGAGAGAGAGAGAGCACGCACAAGTTGACTACGCCCAGTTTCATCGAAAACTCCAGCTCCACCAGATGCATAATTTACTCCTTTTAAGATGTCATGATTTGTAATATTGACAAATGGTGAAATATACTTGTCAAAGCCCAATAATTCAACTGTAAAGTAAAAAGATTCAAATAACAACAACAACAACAACAATGATAATATAAAATTAAAATGAATAAAAGAATGAACATAATAATGGAAAAAATAGAGTCTACCAAGAACATCAACAAGAATTCGGCCATTGCTACATCTACCAGTTGGACCTTGAGGAAAATCGATGCCATACGGCAAGTAATTAACTTTGGCTGTGGTTTGACGATTAAGGTTGTTGCCATTGTCCACCATTGAGTCTCCAAAAATAAAGAAGCATGGTACTTGTGGTTCAGCAACAACTATAGTCTGTAAAATCAAAGCAGGTAGCAGAAAGAAGCACAAATTAAGCCTAGAGTGCTCCATTTCTTGTTGAACTAGCTGGCTCAAGGGGCGACTCCCATAAATAGGATAACCATACCTGCATCTTTCTCTTTTTTTATTATCATTTTTGTCACATTTATTTTGGAAAGATAAGTCTACAGACCACATGTCTCTATTGAAGATTAATAAATGTGGGGGCACTACTGGCATCTTCAGAAGAACGTGAATTTCCACGTGGAAGTGGAAATTAAAAAATAGAGCCTAAATATTGAATTATAGCTGTCGCCGCGCTACCAGCATCTTCAATAGAACGTGACATTTCACGTGGATATGAAAATAGAAGGCAGAGCTTAGTTACACTCCAACCACTGGTGTATCTAGGAATTTAGATAAGTGGAATCAAAATATTAATAAAAAATAAATTTAAAATAATTAATATTTAATAAAAATAAAATTTAAATACATTAATTCAATTGTTCTCGATGAGTTTTCATATTCTGAAACGTCGTCATAATATCATCATCTGAAATACTCATAAATACATATCTTTCTTTATAAATAATTAAACAATCATTAAGGAAGTCATCATCCATTCGATTCTGCAAATCGGTCTTGATAAATTTCATCGCTGAGAAAACTCTCTCTACACTTGCAGTGGCAACCGGCAAAAGCAACGAAAATTTCACAAGTCGGTACACATGAGGATACACTAAATGCTTTTTTGTCTCAACTAACTTTTTGGATAGATCACTAATTCCGTTTACATCAAAAAATCTTATATCCTCATAACTCACATCAATTATATAATTTTCAAGCTGACAACGAAACTCAACTAAATCATACTCTCTAAAATCATCAAGACATAACGCAGCCAATCTCATGATCACCCATTTCAAATGCCTTTTGGATTTTGAGAATTTGTGCATCTTGAAGCTCATCTCTACGTTTAAAAGAAGCTCCCACCACATTTATCACAACTAAAACTAAGTTAACAACTCTAGCAACTTCATCACATTTCTTACTAAACCCAACAAGAGTCAATTGAAGTTGATGAGAAAAGCAATGAACTGAATGAGCCGACCTATTTTCTCGTTGAATTAAAGCTTTAAGTCCATTAAATTCACCTTGCATGTTACTTGCTCCGTCATAGCATTGACCACGTATATACGATATACTTAATGAATGTTGAGCAAGCAATGAAGCAACTCCTTCTTTTAGAGATAAAGCACTAGTATCACGAATGTGAAGAATCCCAATAAATTGTTCTATTAAAAATCCTCTCCTATCAACATATCACAAAACAAGAGCCATTTGCTCCTTACATGATATATCACGGGATTCATCAACAAATATACTAAAGTAATCACTATTTAAATCCTCTATGATGACCTTAGCTGTTTTCATAGCACATGCACGTATAATTTCTTTTTGTATTGTTGGACAAGTGAGCTGATTATTTTTTGGTGCTTTCTCAATATTGAAACAACATCTTTTTCATAATTTTCTGTGTAGTATCTCAAAAGTTCAAGAAATTTACCTTTGTTTGACGATGATGCACTTTCATCATGACCTCGAAATGCCATTCCTTGACCTAAAAGAAATCTCATAGCCTTAATTGATGCAATTAAACGTATCCGATACTCCAACTTAGCTTGACTTGATTGCTTATCCAAAGTTGCTTGAATGGACTGACTCTGTTGCATCAAATCTTCACACTTTTTCTTTGATTTGTGATGATCACTATTAGGCCCATCGATATGAGTAACAAATCTTTCCTTTTTATTCCAAGCCCGAAATCCTTTAGTTGAAAATGCACCTCCCCCACGTTGATGTACATCTTCATCTTTAAATAGACAACAAGGAAGGCAAACGGCTGCATTTGATAATACACTATATTCCAACCAATCAGGATAAATATCGAACCACTTACGATTAAATCGACATATCACACCAAACATTTCAGTTTGTGGAAAATTGTGATTTCGTTGTTGGCAAGGACCTTTTTGAATATATGATCTTCTTATTGTATCATGATCATTCGGGTGATATTTCAAAATTGGTAATCTTTCTGTGGGATTGGCCTTTAAAGAGTCTAAATCAACTCCTTGACTTTGTTTTTTGAGCAATTGTGATCTATCGTTGCAAGGCGAATCTTCTGATTGATTGACACTTTCTTGAAAGAGAGGCCAATTACGTGAAGACGAAATAGAGCCTCCAAACTTCAAAATTCGGGTGAAAACTTATCTATCAACATGTGAACACTGTAAAATAAATTTAAATATAGTTAAT
>JACGDI010005841.1:223910-267689 GCA_014898725.1 Jacaranda copaia
GGACAAGTTGAACCTTTAAGCAATTATTATACGTGGCAGCAGATGTGACTGCTGTATACGGATGTCACCGCTTCCACCAACCCTGACAATCCTACCAACAACTCTGGCAGAGGCACGCTCCCACTGATGGGACTACCCAGGAAAACAGGAGATCGCGCCACGTGGCACAGCCCCGAGATCTGGGCAGAAAAGGACTATCCAACCCCGATTATGAAGAAAGCCCAAGTGCACCTGATAAGGGCACTTGGATAAATTCACACCATGGTCATATTATAAATCCTACTAGCACCACCACGCTCAAGGTATTGTAAATATACTATTCACTATACACTTTCTATATACTATCCGTCTTACTGGAAATCTGACTTGAGCGTCGGAATGCCTTAGCCGGGGCACCTCGGCTAGTTTACGTTTGTTCTTGATTGTAGATCTCAAGCCCAATATCATCCTAATCCACCGGAGTTCCGGACTGATAGCTCTTTGCAGCATCAGTTATATTCTCTCAAAACAAAATTGTTCTGGGAGAATGTAACCAAACACATGCCTTCTTTTTCTCCCAAAATAATTCTTAAAATAATCAGATTATTCTTGTAATTTAATTGACAAATTATCAAAAACTTCATATTCTTTACATCACAATTATTACCATCACATATACATACATTTACATATCATAATATTTTATTACTATATCATAATAAAAAATACAACTAAAATTCATTTACACCCTCAAAATTCAATAAAAAAATATTGATTTGACTACTACAGTAAAATTTATCTCCCCTCAAAACATAAACAAACATACTAAATTTTTTTAAAATAATTTTTTTACTATTTTCAAATCATAAACAAATATACATCACATTCTTTAATACAAACTTCATATTTTTCAACTCCACTATTAAAATTCATTCTCCCAAAATATATAATCCAAAATTCATAATTTATAATCCAACATTATCATTGATTTTGATAGGGTGGGTACATTACCAAACCAGCAAGGGCCGCATATCAAGAAGAGGATGATGGGACCCACAAGTATAATATTGTCCAAAAAAATTAAATTGCCATGTTAAAGAGGTTGAAATCTGGTCGGCTCAACCAACGCCAATAATTGGTGTAATTGGACGAGGAAAAACAAATGTAACAATATTTTTACAGTACCTATTCGGCGCCGTTTAAAGGAAAAGACTAATGGACGGCATTGTTTTGTGCACAAAACAAAAATAAAAATAAATAATAAAAATCTTTCTAATTTCAAGCAGGGAAGCACGGCCGTTTTATATATGTGTGTACTGCTAGAAAATGTATTACAAAATTGAAAATTTGATGTATCTAATTACGTGCAGAGAATCCTATATTATTTTTAAGATGATAATTGTTCTTACTATTTGTACTGTAAGGACTAAGGCAGTTCACCCCTAGAATTCAACTAAGGTATCTAAAGAATTGCAGTTAGCATTTTGAAATTTCTACTTAAAAATTTCTGTTGATGTTGAGAATAATTGAAAAAAGTATAAGAATTTTTTTTTTCTTTGGTTGAAGAGTAATAATACCTTGCTTTAAAAATACATGATGAATTTGTGTGGATTAATACGACAACTTATTCGCATAGTTATAATTATTAGTTTAAACAATACACTGATTATAATAGTCTTGTCTTTTTCCTACAGTCACATTGTTTCTGATTAAAAACATAATTTAAATAATTAATTAAATTACATATTTAATTAAATACTAAATTAAAATATAATTTGAATTTAATCCACGCCATGTCGTGCATGTACAAAGTGCTGAGTACTAAGTCTTAATTATTTTATATATGTATAATTTTCATGCACTTGAACACTCTCTAAAAAATCTTAAAATAATCTAAAAGCTTAATAAGAGATTCACTTAATAAAGGGATTCTCTTTTACTTAATTTTTCAATGTGGGATTGAGATCTCAAAGAATTCTCATATCTTCTCCACTTAATATACTATTTAGAGTCCTAAGTAATTCCAACAATCCCCCACTTAGATAGTGATGTTAAGAATTTATAGAATCATGCATAAGAAATATGTCTCTCAACTTGAATTTTTCTTTAGTGTAAGTACTTCAAAGTTATAATAGAATAGATGGTGTCTTAAGTGATTGAACCATTATTCTTTATATTAAAACTAGAAGTACCACACACAAGACTTTCCAACACCTTTAGAAATTCACCGAGATTCTTGTAGCAATAATATGGCCATGTGCTACATCTTAGTATTCGTAAGCATTTCCAAAGTTCAACCCTTGAACCTTCGCCAGGAGTGGCACTACTCCTTATGTTTATATAGGTGAGGTTTCCCTAAAGCTTTGAATAATTTTGGTCATGTTCAAACACCTAAGCCTCATTAAGAGTTATTCTCAGCCTCCAAATGTTATGTACTAGCTTACTTAAAAGTTGTCCTAGTACCTCCACAACCATTTATCAGTAACTTATTTTTTCCCATTGAACTTTTAACTAGCGGTGATACTAAAGAAAATTGGGTTTCTATTACTGGTGACTCTAGGAAAAGGGTCTTGAGCCTATTCCAATTGATGTTTTCCTTACTAGATTCTTAGTAAGTCCTTTTCTAAATGGGTCCGCCAAGTTATTAGTTGTTCTTGTATATATTATGGTTATAATTCCTTTAAGAATTAATTACTTGACATACTCATGTCTCAAGCTTATATGTCTAGATTTTCTTTTATATATCTTGCTATAAGCTTTACACATAGCAGCTTCACTATCACAATGTAAAGAAATGGCTAGCTTTGGTTGTGGCCACAACTATATTTCTAGTAATAAATTTCTTAGCCATTCAGCCTCTTTACTTGCTCCTACTAATGCAACAAACTCAGACTCCATAGTGGAATAAGTTATGCACGTTTGTTTCTTAGAAGCCCAAGAGATAGCTCATCCACTAAAGGTAAATATCTAGCAAGATGTAGACTTATTGTCACTAGCACTTGTTATCCAACTGGTATCATTGTATCCCTCTAATAATGTTGTGTAGTTTTCATAATGCAGTCTTATATTTGTAGTTCTTTTAAGATATCCAAGGACTCTTGCAATTGCTTTCCAATGTTCAGCGGCAAGATTACTAGTATGTCTGGAAAGCTTGCAAATAGTAAATGAAATATCTGCCCTAGTATAATGCATGGCGCACATTAAACTACCAATTGCACTAGCATACTCAATATGAGCAATTGCTCTCCCTGTGTTTTCCACTAGTTTGTGTGAACTATCATATGGGGTGCTTACCTCTTTATTTCCCAAATGTTTATACTTATTTATAATTTTCTCAATGTAGTGGGATTGACATAAAGCATAACTCCCACTATTTTTCTTAACTTTGATGCCCAAGATAGTATCTACCTCACCTAAATCTTTCATTTTAAAGTGCGAGTATAAATACTTCTTTGTTCATTTATACTACTCATATTTACCCCAAATATGGACAAACATGAGAATATAATCAACATACAAGCACACAATGATACCATAGTCCTTTGTAAATTTAGAATAAATACATTTATCAGCATTATTATGCTTAAATCCATTAGATAAAATAACAGAATCAAATTTCTCATGCTACTGTTTTAGTGCTTGTTTCAAGCTATATAATGATTTCACCAACCTATATACTTTCTTTTCATTTCCAAGAAGAATAAATCCCTCCAGTTGTTCCATGTATACCTCCTCATCCAAATCACCATTGAGGAAAGCTATTGTTACATCCATTTGATGCACATATAAATTATGAATAGATGCTAGAGCAAACAATATTCTAATAGATGTTATTCTAGCCACTAGTGCATATGTATCAAAATAGTCAATACTTTCCTTTTGCCTAAAATATTTTGCCTCTAATCTAGCTTTAAAGGTTTGAATAGATCCATCAATATTATATTTTTTTTTTGAAAGACCCATTTATAACCTATAAGTTTTGAACCAGGGAGCAAATCTACTAATACCTAAGTCTATTTCATCATTGATTGCCTCATTCCAGAATGTTACATCTCTAAATGTCATTGCTTCTTTATAGGTTTTAGGATCTCATTCTATATTCAATGTAATAGGCATTTTATTGAGTATTGACTCCCTATTGCCCTAAACTAAAAAGACAATAGATAGGGGATCAAAAAAGTCTGGTCCTAGGCCTTTTTCTTTTCTAATCCTTTGACTTTTTCTAGGTTCACTAGAAGATTTAGTTATGTTCCTTTTACCATTAGGTAATGTGCTTTGATCAGTTTGCTGGTTTGTTTATATTGTTACATTAGAATCATTGCCAAATTTATTTTCAATAAATTCAACATCCCTTGATTCTACTATCACATTAGACTCTAAGTCTAATAATCTATATGCTTTAGAATGTTGAGCATATCCTACAAACACACTTTTTATAGCTCTTTCTCTTAACTTTGTTTGTTTAGGATCTGTCACTCTATGAAAGGTTAGACAACCCTAAACTCTAAAGTAACTTAGGTTTGGTTTCCTTCCTTTCCATAATTCATATGGAGAAACTTTAAGTTTCTTAGAAGGTATTCTATTATATACATGACATGTAGTTATAAAGGCTTCACCCCATAAATTATTAGGCAGTTCAGCATTCAAGATCATTATATTCACCATATCAACTAGAATCTTATTTTTTCTTTTTGCCAAAACATTTTGTTGTGGGGTATATGGTGCACTCATTTATGCCAAACCATTCTGTTGTAGGGTATATGGTGCACTCATTTCATGTATGATACCATTATTTTCACAAAAGGAATTAAATTCAGAAGGAAAGTATTCACCTCCTCTGTCACTTCTTAAAATTGTAATTTTCTTTTCCTTTTGATTTTCTACTTCAGCCTTATAGAGCATAAACATGTCAAAAGCTTGATCTTTTGTTTTCATCAAATAGACATGAGTGTATTTGGAATAGTCATCAATGAAAGTGATGAAAAATTTATTTCCTCTTCTATTTAAAATTCTATTTAATTCACATATATCTAAATGAATAAATTCTAATAATTCGGAAGATCTTTGAATAGAAGAAAATATGCATTTTGTAAGTTTCTTAGTCATTTTTGCTTGTATACATATTTCATACTTTTTATTGCTAGTATCATTGCAAGAAATTAAACCATGCTTTGACATATATTTAATATAACAAAAGTTAACAAGTGCTAATTTACCACGCTATAAATTAAAAGAAGAAGAGTCAACAAAGTAAGCCGAATCATTTATTTTATTAACAACACTCAATTTGAACATGCCATCACAATAGTAGCCTTTGCCAACAAAGATACCACTCTTAGAAAATACAACCTTATCAGACTTTAGAACAACCTTGTTTCCTTTCTTACACAACAAATTTGCAAATACAAGGCTTTTCCTAATCTAGGGAACAGAAAGAACATTGACTAGCACTAATTTTTTTCTAAAAGTGAAAAATAGTTCAACAAGTGCCCCTGCCAAGGACCTGAGTGGTGTTGCCATTTCCTATCATCACTTCTTGCTCATCATCAACCTTCTCCAAGGTCATGAATAGTGCTTGATCATTGCATACATGGACAGTAGCACCAAAATTGTACCACTAGTCAGGAGACATTATTGCAGCAGCCATGTTCAACTCAGTGATCATATCAATTTGCACATCAATAATCATGGCAACAATAGCGTTCTCTACATCAATCATATTTGTACTATTGGCATTTTGTGTCCTCTGCTTCTTTCTGTAGCAGCAATCACGTTTAAGATGACCTTTTTTCCCGCAATTATAACACGACTTATTGGTTTTGTATTTCTTTGTGTCAATCATAATAGTCTTCTAGAAGTTCCTTTTCTTTCCTTTAGGCATAACTTCTCTAGATTTCTTCCCTCCTGAACTAGGTTTCTTTCATCCACGTAGTTTACCTTGGAGAAAGTTTCAACATGCCTTTCTTGCAAAGTTTGAGTGTCCTCCTCAATCCTTAAATGATTTTCAAACTGTTCCAAATTAAAATATTCTATTGTATGAAGCATTTTCTTTTTGTAATCATTCTAACTAGGGGGTAATGTTGCTATTATAGTCCTCACTTGTAATGATTCAGAAATCTCAACTTTCAATTCTTTTAATTTTGATATTAAGATAGAAAAATCATGCACTTGATCCATAATAGACACATAATCAACCATCTTGAATTCAAAAAATTTCATAATCAAGAACCTATCTGCTCCTTGTTTTTCAGCCATGTACTTGGATTCTAGTGCATTCCAAATTTTTTTTGGTGACTGAACATTAGCAAAGAGGTCGTACAAGTGATTAGATAGTGCGATTAGACAGTGTGTTGAGCATGTGGCCTCAGCACATTACTTCGTCATCCTATCTTTTCTTTCTTTCAGCCTTGAGTGCCTCCAAATCATTATCCCGTGGTGCTGGAAAATCTTTTAAATTGGGTCCAACACATAGGCAATCTTCAATACAATGAGCATGAACATCAATTTTTCCTTCCATCACTTGAAGTTTGTCCATCAAGCTGGTCCAATTTCCCCAAATTCTAATCCACCACTTGAAATGAACTTTCTATCCTTCCTTCCATCTTCTTTAATTATCACATTAAGATTGCTAGAAAATGTATTGAAAAGTTGGAAGTTTGATGTGCCTAATTGTGTGTAGAGAACCCTTACACTGTCTTTAAGATAATAATTTTCCCCACTATTTGTGCTACAGGGATTATGGCAATTCACTTATAGGATTCAACTAAGGCACCCAAGGAATTGCAGTCAACATTCTGAAATTCTTACTTAAGAATTTCTGTTGATTTTGAGAATAATTAAAAAGAGTACAAGAAATCTCTTTCTTTTTCTTTTTTGGCTGGAGAGTAATAATACTTTGCTTTAAAAATACATAATGAATTTCTATGGATTAATTCCCCTTATATAAGATTGCAGAAATTTATTCACACAGTTATGACTGTTAATTTAAACAACACACTAGTTATAATAATATTTTCTTTTTCCTAATAGTCATAATGTTTCTATTTTAAAACATAATTTAAATGATTAATTAAATTACGTATTTAATTAAATGCTGAATTAAAATATAATTTGAATTTAATACACGCCTTGTTGTGCATGTGCAAAGTACTAAGTGCTAAATCTTGATTATTATATATATATATATATGTATAACTCCCATGCACTTGGACACTTTTTAAAAATTTTTAAAATAATTTAAAAGCTTAATAAGAGATTCACCTAATAAAGGGACTCTCTTTAACTTATTTTTTAAATATGGGATTGAGATCCCAAAAAATTCTTATCTCTTCTACACTTAACATACTATCTAGAGTTTTAATTAATTCCAACATGTAGTAGTAGTAATAATAATAATAATATAAAGACTTAATTTAGTAATTTTATATAGTCTATGAACATTTTTCAATTATGTATGTAATGTTACATATGCGTGCATATGTGTTTTCCCATCCCAAAATTAAAGATTGCTCTAGAGCTGCCACATGATACATTTATGTTTTCCAAAATCCCAAATTCGTAAGTCCGGGTTGACAATTAAAATTGGAGCTTTTAAGATAGGTTATGAGGAAATAATTGCAGCAACGGGCCGTTTATATTTTTCACTTTCACACATGCATGCATGCATATTTAGAACTCATTATGGTTCAAACATCAAATCTCACACTTATACATGTGAGGACTATACCCTTGGACCAAATGTCAACTCTTGAGCTATTTTATCTTCACTCTTCAATAAAACATTAGTCCTTTATTACTATATTTTTATTAAGATTTTTAAGATGACCTCATCACTAGCTTTTACTTCTAGAAGTATAATTTTTTCATGAAGTAACAATTATTTAGAATCCAGTATTTCTACTTTATAACCTAATTATTATCATTTTGTCAAAAAAATTTCTTTTTGTTTATTTAAAAATTTAAATAAATATTTTGAAACTATAAAAAAAATTGTAGTATTCTATAGAAAAATAAATAACTATTTTTATTTATTTTATACTATAGAAATTTTAATATATATATATATATATATATAGAATATGTCAAAATTACTAGCATGAAATAACTAGAGCAAATGGAGAACGTCTTCTTAGGTGGGGTAGGCTATGTCAAAATGTCAAAAGAGGATTTTATCTTATAATACTTTAAAATTATTATTGATACCTAATGTTGCACATATATGGACTCATGGATTTTTTTGGTAATCAGGGTTCTTTTTTTCTAAAAGTAATCAGGATTCTTTTTTTTTTAAACATAGTGTCCAGAGCTCTCAATTCTTGAATATTCTCGAGGTTTCACGAATCCTTTCAAATGATTTTTCATGCACAGTTTCTCTTAACAACTTAATATATATATATATATATATATTTTAATGGGCTTCAATCCATTAGGGTTCTGATGCTCTTCTTGGTGGATTTAGTCAATTAGGCTCTCTGGTCTTTTTGTTTATTTAATTTGTTTAATCTGTTAGGCATTTTTTACTCTTTTTTACTTTATTACCTTGTGGACTCAATTAGTCATATCATCAAGTTGTAGTGCCCACCCAGAAGGTGCCTGCTTTGGGCCGAGATGCTACTCCGATGTAAATTTAATAATAATTCAAAACAAAATACGCACTTGCAAAATTCAATTTAAATAGCAACATATCAACCCAAAACCATTCATTCCAACTTACTATTACATTCCACTATACGTTATTTTATAAGAGTTATAAAACCATCAAATCATAAAACTACTAGCATCAAGATTTTAATCAACCCAAATAGGTATGTGCTGAAATGCTAGGCTTACTTTACATATGCCAAAAGGTACATAATATGTTTAAGTCTACAGTTGTCACCAATATTAGACCCACGTAAGCATAATCATTTGCACGAGGCATCTTAGGCTTCAGTTTACATACATAATATTTTACAAAATTGAATCTAGATCCTACACGTCTAAAAGCTAATAACAAAACCATGTGTTCTGATACAACCTATAGCTCCAGCTGCTACCTGTTACAACCTAACTAGGAAAAAGAATTGAGAACATGAAAGAGGCGTAAGTCCAAAGGACTTAGTAAGGGGGAGAGGAAATGTAACTACTAACAAATGCATAAAATCGAGGGAAACTAATAAAAGGGGTCATAATACAACAAATAAATAATTAAGAGAAGTAATAGGGAGAATCAAAACAAATCGAAGTTATAAAATAACATTGTAACAAAATAGAACTCGACTAGATAGTATATTAATGGAATAGGAATCTAATGAAATGAGACATGAAACAATCATGATGTGACATAACAAAACATATCATATTAGCAACCACTTTCAAATCAATGCAAACTATTGGCAAATCCCACCTTATTGCTCTCAAAACAAAACGTAACAGGTAAAATAGAGTACAAATATAGCATAAATAAGTTTTCGTTATCACTCCATTACCCAAGCACTTAGCTCTATACCTATGCACTCAGCTTAGTATCCAAACACTCAGTTCATTAGGTAATAACATGACATGTTGCACGGTTAGCTTGGTAGGTACCCAAATTATGATTCGGGCAATACCAAAAAAGTGGAGTGATCAATATTACTATGGTTTGAGAGTGATTGAACAAGGAGTTTTTTGTCTTGAGTTTGGATATATCAAATTTAAAGTTCATCATGTATTGCTAAAATTCTCTTATAGTGGAAGGAAAAAAACAACTTTCATAGACGTAGGCTAATTTTGTTGAACTACGTAAATATCTATGTTTTCTTTTTCTATCTATGGAGTAATATTTTTGTCATTAAATTTATCAAGTTGTATATTCCTAATAAATTAAATCTCATGCTTAAATTACTTTTGATGTGCCCAGTAAATTAAAAACTTATATAATCTAATTTCAATTACAATCTTTATGTTAAAAAATAATCCAACAAATACACACTGAATGAGCTGAAGATCAAATCTCATATTCATAGAAAACAAATTACCCAAGAGTCATATACTCTATATTGTAAGTTGAAGATTGTGAAAATTTCCATCATGAAGCACCTGGCCAGAGGTAGAATTTTGGGCAACTGTGAGGCCACATGTGCATATTTCAAGATGCCACTTTAGCTCTTCATTGCGATAATACCCTTGATATCCTCAAGCAGCTTGTAATTTCAAACTAATATATATCACAACCCACATATATCATGAAAAAGGAGAGAAAAGGAAGATGCAAAAAAGCAAGAAAACTTGGAAGAAAATATAAGGAGAGGGAAGAGAACCTCCACAGTGGAAGAAGTTAAAAAATTGTTGGTCACCGCACCTTTGATCTGGGCTTATGTGTGCTTGGGAAATTCTTCAACTAGAGTAAATTGTCAAAATATTTTCGGAATCATAGTCAATCCGTAATGTAGGACTGGAATTTGGAATGATATTAAAATATGACCAAAACTCATTTAAGAATCGAAAAAAAAAAGACAACAGCCATCGGAAAACACAATATTGCTTGTGTGATGCTTGCCTGACGCCTACACCAATGTTCCATGCATGCGCCACGTAAGTGCAATGCAAGTAATCACTGACGCTAATTGTGTTTTGTGGTGGCCGTTGTCTTTTTTTTTTCAATTTTTAATATATTTTGATTTTATTTTAATACCAACTCAAATTTCGATCTTGAAGCATGGAATGGCCATAATTATGGTCTTAATTTTGCAATTTTTTCTTTTTGTTCGTCACCATTGGATGTTCAACCATTTGAACATTAATTATCTAGCTAGAAAAAACATGCAAAGGAAGAATTGTAGAAAGATCAAAATCCAAAGCATAAGGATGAAGATACAAACGGAGAAAATAGAATTGTGTGATAGAAACGTCAATACAAAAAATATTGGTAATATTTGGGTATGAATTATATGTTAAAGATTATATGTTTTGGGAAAATGAGTTTTGAGAGTTGGGTTGAGAAATATAAAATATGTGTCAGGAAATATGATGCATGTTTGTTTATATTTTGGGAATAGTAAGAAAGTTATTTTGGGAGATTTTGACATATTTATTTATGTTTTGGAAGAAAATAATTTTTACTGTAGCAGTCGAATCAATATTTTTTTGTTGGACTTTTGGGATAAAAATAAAATTGAGTGTTTTTTTATTCTTAGAATAATAATAAAATATGTACAATATATATGTATATATATAATGTGTGTGCATATATTAGAATATAGGAAAGTTTGGAGATAATAAATTACGAAGAGGATGGTGGACCCACAAGTACAATATTGTCCCAAAAAATTAAATTGCCATTTAAGAGGGAGAAATTTGGTGGGCTCAACCAAAACCAATAATTGGTGTGATTGGACAATGAGAAACAACTATACAAAAATAGTATTTTTACTATACCCCTTCGGCACCATTGAAAGGAAAATATTTAATGGACGATATCATTTTGCGCAAAAAAAAAAAACTAAAAATAAATAAAAATCTTTCTGACTCAAACAGGGAAGCACGGCTCTTATATATATATATATATATATATATTGATATTGTAATAGTAGTAGTAGTAATTTAGTACTTTTGTACAGTCCATGCACATTTTTCAATTATGTAATGTAATGTTATATATGCGTATATGTGTATTTTCTCCCCCCATAAATAATTTTTTTTATCAAAATCCTAAATTTGTAAGTTTGGGTTGATGATTAAAAATGGAGGCTTTTTTTTTCTATGTTTTGGCTATTTTTTAGGGGGGAAAAATTAGTAGAATGGGTTTTTGAGTGAAAATTTGGAGAATGCTCGAGCATTTTTTTTTCTTGGAAAATATGAAATATGATTTGAAAATGAGATGTATGTTTCTTTTATTTTGAGAGGAAACAAATTTTACTGTTAATATCAAATCAATTATTTTTTTATTGCGTTTGTAGAATAAAATTGATTATTTATGTGATATATTATATATATGTATATTTATAGTTAGATGATGTTCATATATATATATAATGATTGATATATTGTTGTAATAAAATAATATGTAATAAATTCAAATGGTGCTTTATTTAAAATTTATATTTTTATGAATTTAATATTAGCAAATGATGTATTATTTGGAAGAAAATATTTATTAATAAATATTAATTATTTATAAAATTATAATTATATGTTAATTATAAAAAATTGGCTAATATCATAATTGTTGATATTGGCTTATAAAAAAATTTAATTAGTATGCTTTACTTATAAACTAATTATTATTTATTCTTAAAATATAATTATTTAACTATTTTATATTTGCAATTTATGTATAAATAAAACTTAGTTATTTATTTAAATAAAATAATATATATAAGACTTAATAACTGCAGCACCCCAGCCGGGAGGTATCTGGTCAGTCAAGGTGCTACTCAAATCTATACCACAAGCTTCCTGAATAAGAGAAAATACATATTTCAAAAAATAAAATATTTAATTCGCACAAGTGACATCCATCAATATTTTAACTTGTCAACTAAATATCATAGATAACACTTAATATTTTCAAACCTACCTATCATACCCACATCAATAACTCATCAAGCTACAATCTTTATATCCATGCATTTATTAGGCTTATTACCTCACATGTCTCATGGCTAAGTCTATCTTCATCACTCCTTCTTATTTAGGGTAAAGAATGGAATGAAACAACACAAACAACGTAAGTTCGAAGACTTAGCGAGTTGTTAACAAAAGAGTAACACTAGTACTAAATCAATAGAAAATAAAACGCACTATAATAGATAATAAATCAATAATATTTTAGTAAAACCTATTGTTGGTGATTTTCCTACCTTATCTCTTCACTTACACAAACATGAAAATGCTTATCCCACCAATTTTGAGTGATTAGCTTGGATAGTTGACCAAATAGTAGGCATGAATAGCTACATGTCTTATCCCCACATAGATAGCTACCTTCAATTGGCTATGAAGCCATATTATAATTGACGGGGTATCAGCTGAAGATCAATCGTCGTCGATCTATTCTGCCCAGCCATTTCTCAAGCTGACCTAGGGCCCACCCCCAAAGGTATTCAGTAATCAATACAATATAAGCATCCAACAACATTTCACTTAACAAGTCATTTCGCCATGATAAATGGTAATAAGTGAATCAAGGTTAGACTCATTTCCAAATAACAATCATGGCAATAGTGGAAAAATGCTTTTCAAAATCTTTTTTCAATTTTCCCAATACAATCGCCAATTTCAAGTAAAATGGCACAAATCATGATCAACCAAAAACCGTAATCAATGTAAAAAGGCCAATTTGTGGTAGGATTTCACAAATAGTTTACTTTTTTAAAACTTGGCTAAACATGATATTTGATTCCGGAGTTCAACAGCTCGAGATGAATAGGAATTCAGATAACAATAGTTCAAGAACCACTGACAAAGAAAAGAAGTTCAAATAGGCTATCAAGTAGTTTACTTTTCAAAAACTTGTGTAAACATGGTATTCGGTTCAGGGGTTTAACAACTCAAAATGGGTAAAGAATTCAACTAATAATAGCTTAAGAACCACAAATGAAAAGCAAGAAAAGTTCAAATAGACTACCAAGAGCAATATAGGGGTCGAAAGTTAATATTGTATAGATGAATGACAAATTCTAGCAATGAAATGGTCAAACAGAAATGATATATTTACTAATATATACATAAGATAAGAAATCACATTAAGCAAGATAGAGATTTAGATAATAATGGCTCAAGAATTATAGGCAAGCATAATTGTTCAGACAAACTGTCAAATTCAACACACTAACTAAAGAATAGTACAGAACGAAAAAACATCAACCTTTAAGTCTCAATCCAAATAGGATCAAGCGGCAAGGGCATAATAACAAATATTTATGTTCTTTCCCCATCAAAGAAAGCTAGTATAAACTCACCTGGCAAATGCAGAGGAATCTCTAGTTGTATAGACTCTCAAGTCCTGGTTTCGGTGTCAAACCGAGAACTGTCATAAGATAACCAAAGTTACCATCCTATTAATCCTCTAAATTTTAAGTTTAAATATAGTTTATATCTTTATCAAATTCAAGGTTGTTCTGACACAATTTTGTTAATCTCCATTTCATATCTAAATGCTTAAGACAATTAAATGTGACAATCCTTAACTAATAAGTTGATAAATGGGTTATCGATACAATCTACATCATTGTGGTCTCGTTAATATTTAATAGGTATTTGTTGTTATAACACTTAAGTTCAATTATATATCATCTCAAATGACCTTAATCCTTCAAATCCATGATATTCTCAATCTCACGAGACTTGACTTACTAGAGCCCAATCATTCCCATTCTTATTATCTTAAAGTTCTAATCATCTTAATAGCTTTACATGCTTGGGCTAATTCATTCCTCACGTTACCCAACCTAATTTATGAATATTTTACTATGATCTTGGATATCTTATTCTAAGACTTCGAGTTAGTAATTCTTGAGTAGCTATCCCTAACAAACTCCATTCATCACTTCACTTATTTCATGGTACATGATGAGGGTCCAGGTTCCTAAATTAGTTGGGTTTTACGAGCTCTTCAAATCCAAGTTAGATAATTCATTTTCATTCTAACATTCACATAATCTCTGAATTGAACGTAATCCTACCTAGTTTACAACATGTCATGTTATTATGTCCATAGACATAAATATAAATCTATCTTTCTTAACTTACCAGGCTTAGATCTCATAATTAATTTTTAATTCAACACTTACAAAAATAAATCATCGACTTGAGTCAAACTATAATTTTGCAGTCTTGATTTAACGAACATTTAATTGTAACTATAAAAAAATAAATTAAATTAATATTCAATATGAAATTCACCCAAATTGTATCGAATTTGGATCCAATCTCAAGTCGAAAACAACCCAAATGGACTCAAAATCTCATTTTGAGCCCTCTACTAGATTATTGCCGCAGTTGCACCACCAAAGATAGAGGCCACCACTACCACCAAGTGTAGCTTGTTGTGGAGAGTAAAAGCACCAAAATATTTTCCGCTTGGCAGGCTAAGTGGCCATTCTAACCTTGCAGTTCTGCCCTACCACCACTCCAATCAATTCTCACCATCCATCACTCGTTTTGCAAAATTAAGACCACAGTTAGCTTGCCCATGATCTTTTGACCATAACCCACTAGAATTCTTCAAATTTCAGTTGCTAGAAGAGGTGGAACCACTACCTCCACCACGCGGCCCATCGGCTTGGAGATTTTTGACAAAATCTTTGGTGTTTCAGGTTATTTTTAGTATGGTCGAGATCGTTGTGTTAAGGAGAACCATTCTACGGGATTAGTTATAACTTTTCCACCCATTTTTCGGCCGTTCTCATATTAGGTGAAGTCTAGGCTAGTATCTGAGAATTAGGAGAAATCTTGTCCTCAATCATATATATAACTAGTTTTAGGAATTCAATTTGACCCCTAGAGTTTTCACTGCTTTCAAAATTGTCCTCTAGCTTTTAAGCACCTTACACTAATGCCCCTAAGTTTCAATTAAAACCCCCAACTTTTAATTTTTACACATTGACCCCTAACATTTCTATTTCGAACAATTATGTCCAAATTCAATTATTTTGAACTCCTTCAGCTTTTAATTTGCTCACATTAACCCCTAATATTTTTTATTCAACATAATTGAGTCCCAAATTTAATTAATATTTAGTTCTATGACTTTTAATATTTATGTTCATGCCTTAATTGATTCACTTAGCGATTTAATTATGATTTAATTCTTTTATTCAAAAGGTATTTCGTCAAAATGGAAACTTAAATTTCTCTTATTTTAATTTTATGATATTCAAAATTTGGGGTGTTAAAATAATGATTCATAAAATTAAAAAAATAAATAATTTTATATTATATGAAACTAAATCATCCTAAATTATTTATTAAACAAATAAGCATAATAATTAATTATACGTGAAATATGAAATATAATTAAAATATACATAACAAGTTATTTAAATAATTAAATAAATTAATTTAATAAGTTATTTATTAAATTTAACTCATTATATAATTAATACATTATTTAATAAATAAATTACTTAGTAAGAATTAAAAAAAATTACTTAATTTTAATTAATTTTCTCAATAATTATTTTAATTTTATTAATATTAATTTATTAAAATTAATAGATTATTAAATAAATATCACATTATTATTATTTTTATGATAATTGTAAATCAATGTGAATATTAAATAATGAAGATTTTTTTCGAAGAAGATCAGTTTATTTATTATATAAAACTGAAACATGTTAAATTATTTATTAAATGAATAACACTGGTAATTAAATGCACCTATGATTGACTATGCCTTGGCATGGCCTGAATATGCTGGAGTGGAAGTTTTTGTTTTTTGCTACGCTCATTCCGAGCAAGTGATTAACTATTTGGAAAATTCCAAGTGGTTTGGCCAATCGAACTTTTCAATCACCACTATAGAATCATATAATTCAATGAGTGCTGGAGATGCTCTGCCGTTGATATATGAAAGGTATTGAAACTGTAAAGTGGCATGGAAAACAATTCAGCTGAGAGAGAAAAAGTGTGCATTAATGAGGGTTAAGCACTATTTATATACAAGCTTGACAGCTAACTAACCCAAACAGATTCTATTGACAGTTAACACTACTAAATATTAAATACAAAAGAAATGCATGAAAATTAAATGTAGAAATATAAGAGAAAAATACATGCACTCTAATACCTCTCCTTTAAGGTAGGCGATGGAGGTCTCTAACGGCCAACTTGCACAGTAAGGACATGAGCGATGAAGTAGGTAAGCTTTTGGTGAATAAATTTGCAAGCTGGTGTGAAGACTGGACTGGCATTAGGTGGAGGGTGCCGGCAGTGATGAGTTCGCACACAATGTAATAGTCAATTTCAATGTGCTTCGTGCGCTCGTGGAAGACTGAGTTATTGGCAATGTGAAATGCTGACTGATTATCACAGAATAGGAGAGCTGGAGAACGAATTGGAGTTTGGAAGTCACGGAGGAGTTGTTGGAGCCATGTAAGTTCACTAGCAGTAGCAGCAAGAGCTATGTATCCTACCTCGATGGATGACTGGGAAACTGTGGGCTGGCATTTGGATTTTTAGGAGGTGAGGGAGTTGCCAAGCAGAGTACAGTAGCCAGTGGTGGACTTGCGTATGTCTGAAGAAGATGCCTAGTAGGCATCAGCAAAGGCATGAAGTCAGAGCTGGGAATCAATAGAAAAGAAAATGCCTTGCTACGGGAGTTTTTGAGGTCTTTTAGGAGGTGATAGGCTGCATTGAGATGTGAAGTGTGGGGTTTGGACATAAACTGGCTAAGTTTATAGACAGGGAAAGTGATATCGGGTAGGAAGATAGTAAGATAGAGAAGCTTGCCAACTAGGCGATGGTATTGAGTAGGGCTAGATAATGAAGTGCCGTCAGTGGAGTTGAGTTTGAGTTTGGGGTCTAGAGGGGTGGAAGTTGGTTTAGCTGCAAGTAACCCGGTATCTTCAATGAGTTGCGTAGTATAGTGACGTTGAGAAAGATATATACCTCATGGGTTTCTAGCAATTTCCAAGCCAAGGAAGTACTTCAAGAGGCCAAGGTCTCCGAGCTTAAACTATTGTTGAAGAAGATTTTTGAACTTGTCCATTACCTGAGGGAAAGGAAGGCTAGGATAATGTCGTCCACATAAACGAGGAGAGCCAAGAATGTATCTCCCTGTTAATGGGTGAACAAATTATGGTCAAATTGAGAATGAGTAAAATCGAGTTGTAAGAGAGTGAAGGATAACTTCGAATCCCACTGTCAAGATGTCTATTGGAGACCATAGAGAGACTTCTGCAGTTTACAAACAAGGTTGGATGTGTGACCATGTTGAGTATTTGGCGGATGATAGCCCAGTGGGACATCTATCTACACCTCTTCAAATAGATATCCATAAAGAAAAGCTAGCATTGCTAATATCCAGTTGGTGAAGATGCCATTTATGGACAACAGCAAGGGCTCATAAAAGTCTGATGGTGGTGAGCTTGGCGACTGGCGAGAAGATGTCAAGAAAGTCAATTTCTTCCTGCTGGGTATACCCTTCTGCAACCAGACGAGCTTTGTACTTATTAACACTGCCATTGGCATGGAATTTGATCTTATATCCAACAACATCCAATGGAATGTTTGTGGCGTAGTAAAGGAACAATAGTCCCAGTTTTATTGGCTTCAAGGGCTTGTAATTCAGCTTGCATTGCATCTTTCCACTCCTGGAATTTTATAGCTTGTTAGTATGTGGAGGGTTTGAAGTTAGTAGAGATGTTTAGGAGAAGGGATTTGTAAAGATGAGAGAACTGAGAGTATGATATATGATGGGAGATGGTATATCTGGAATGATCGCGAGGTAGCTGAGACTGAAGTAGGGTGCAATGGTAGTCTCTGAGATAGCTAGGCATATTAATGGCCCTAGAGGATCGCCTTAAAGGAGGATTTTAATTAAGAGGAGTGATAGATTGAGAATGATTGATAGAAGTGGGTCGAGTGAGACTGGAAAAGAGAGGAGGACAGTTCATGTCATTGATAAGAATAGGAAGAATGAGATTTGGGAAAGGATCAAGGAGAGTGATAAGAGATATCTTTTTGAAAGGGAATACACCTTCATGAAAGGTGACATTGCGGGAGATGACAATCTATTTAGTAGTGAGATCGAAACGTTTGTAGCCTTTTGTGGCTGGAGGATAGCAGAGGAATACACAAGGGTGACTCGAGGATCGAATTTTGTTCGATGGGCTTGAATAGTGGATGCATAGGCTAGCTATCCAAAGGTTTTGAGAAAATATTATGTTAGCTGAGTATGATGAAAAAGTGTGAAGGGGCATTTGTTGTGAAGAGTAGAAGTGGGAATGCGATTTATGAGATAGGTGGCGACGAGGATAGCCTCATTCCAGAGAGTTATACGACTAAAAGTAGAGAGTGCGAGTAACGTTAAGGAGGTGTTAGTGCTTCCTTTCAACAACAGTACTTTGTTGAGGAGTTTCAATGCATGATTTTTTATGGACGATGCCGTGTTGGTTAAAGAAGTCATGTAGTAAGAATTCTTTGGCATTGTCAGTGCATATTTTCTTGATAGTGACGTTGTATTGAGTCGCAATATAAGTGTAGAATTGAGGAATAATGCTGGAAACTTCATATTTGTGTTTTATTAGATATGTTCAAGTGTATCGAGTACAATCATCAATTAAAATAAGGAAAAAGTGATGTCCCATGTGTGCGTGGGTGATAGGGGGCCCCAAATGTCTGCATGAACTAGATCAAATGGGGATTGGGATACGTTGTTGCGAGACACAAAGGGAAGGCGCTTCTGTTTAGCTAAAGGACAGACAGTACAAGGAATTTGATTTTCATTGGGATACGGTGTCCTTTGTGTGCGGGGGCGGATAAGGGGCCCTAAACGTCTGCATGAACTAGATCGAATGGGGATTGGGATACGTTGTTGTGAGACATAAAAGGAAGGCGCTTCTATTTAGCTAAAGGACAGATTTTACAAGGAATTTGATTTTCATTAAGATTAAAATCTAAGAAAGATTTGAGAGCTTAGAGTCTTTTGGCAGAGGGATAGACCAATCGGTTGTGCCATAGGTGAGCCAAGACTTTATTTATATAGCTGGTAGTAGATTCAAGAAGAGAGTTGGAGTTGAGCATGTAAAGATTAGCAATCTTGTTACCCTTTCTAATCAATTTCTAGCTCTAGTGATCCTGAATGAGAAAATAGTCAGTATAGAAAGAGATAGTAAGATGTTGATTGTGCTTAAGGAGAGCACTGACTGACATAAGCTGCAAAATGAACTCAAGAACATATAAAACATTGGAGAGGGTTAGGTGAGGACCAAGAGTGATTTCACCCATAAAATGCACCAGGATGGTGGCACGATCAGGAAGAGAAATAGTGGAGTTTTGTATGGTGATTAAGCTATGAAACAGACAGTAATTCGGGCAAACATGTTTGGAAGCTTCAGAATCCACTATCCACATGTTAAATGAGACAGTGAAATGAAGTGAGGCACATACACCTATGGTGTAGAAATGAGGCTGAACTTCACTATCCGTAGAATTAGTGGATGAAGTAGCATGAGTGGAAAGGAGCTCCATCAATTGACCATATTGAGAAGTCAGATTTTGTAGAAAATTGTTGGCATTGTCACAGAGAGAATGGTCCGAGAGTTGATTGATGCTAGTGTTGACAGGAGAATTACTAAAAGGTTGTTAAGGTTGATTCTGAGGTTTGAACTTGAAACCTAGTGGATGACCATGAAGTTTGTAGCAGATATTCACCATGTGACCATAGTTAGAACAATGAGTATGAAACGGTCTTTCGTTTCTGGTGCCTCTAAGGTTGGTAGCGCCAAGAGTTTTGTTAGGAGTCTTGTCGGAATCTGACCTTAGAGTATATGCCACATTCATAGAAGGATCAATACCAGAGTGATTTCCAATGGATCATTGTTGTTCCTCCTGTGCGACAAGAGAGAAAACTTTGTGATTGGTGGCATAGGATCAAGCAGTAAGTTTTGGCTCCGGATCTGACCATAGGATTCATGTAACCCCATGAGAAAGACAACAACTTATTCTCAATTATAGTGATTGGTGAGTTCAAGCATAGCACCACACGAGCAGTTTCTACAAGTGCAGTAAGGATTATAGTTGCTGAGTTCTTCCCATACAGTTTTGAGTCTAGTGAAGTACGCTGCGAACAAGTTAGTTTCCTGTGTGAGATTGACAAGTTCACACCGGAGCTGGACACTGCACGGACCTATGCTTTGTTGGAAGCGTTCCCGCAGATCGTTCCAAATCTCATGAGCATTATCTAAGAAAACGCCGAAATCTCTTTCGAGACTGAGTTGAGTATCCAAGAGATGACCAAATTAATGAGGCTTACAACACTATTTATATACAAGCTTGACAGCTAACTAACCCTAACAAATTCTGTTGATAGCAAACACTGCTGAATATTAAATACATGCAGAAATACAAGAGAAAAATATATGCTCTCCAATAAAAGGCATGTGGTATATATGTTCCCGTTCTGGTCTTTTACGATTTCTACATCATGGTTGTTAAAATTGTCTGTACAATTCTTATCTTCTTTTTGGTAGCAAATCCGATAACACAAACTCAATTCAACATTAGACTTCCTTAGGAGTGTAATATTTCTTGTGCATCAATCAATTTCTTCTGAAGTACCCATGCATTTTCTTGTTGTTCTGGGTTAACTGTAGTGATGACACGTACAATACAAATCAAACGTGACCTTACCCTTAGAATAGTATGTATGCGTGCATGTCCTTCCCTTCCTTTTTAATGATTTTTCTTAGTACTCAAATAGAATTTATGATTTGTTATGGGTTTTCAAAAATTTAAATCATAGATAGAATTGTAGAAGAAAATTTAATTTAAGTTCTCAGCTATTTACATTTTACACTTTCAATATTTATTGTTGGGTGAATCTATATAAAGTCGTTGCTCGCGTACGTACTCCCTTAAATGGTAAGACTTGAAAATTTAATCATATTCCTGCATTGTAAAAATATCATTTCGATGGCTATTGTAACTTGAGTTTTGCAAATAGACAATAATTTGAGAAGTATTGATGCTTTTTAAACTTAATGGGTAGAAAGGTAAAAAGAAAAATAGCATGTAATGATTGATTGAAGCTTTAATGGAAAATAAAGAAAATGATTAAAAGTGGCTAGACAGCGGTAATTATGATTGCTAGATGGTGACGAGATTATTTTCTTTTTTCTTTTTCTTATGTTGATTTTGGAATTGGGGTTAAACATGTCAAATTTTCCATTTATGTTGTAGCACTCGGAGTTTGTTGTGGTCAAACTATTTATCTTTTCATAATGATTGTGAAACGGTTGAAGCTGTATCCTTATTCAGTTATACCCTATTCATGGAAAAAAGGATTGTGGAGAACCGTAGTTCTAATTATTTCAACCTACAACTTATTAAACTTTATATAATTATTACTTTTTAAATAATTTATTTAAAAATAAATTTAATTTTAATTTATTATTTCTAATTATGCTTTTAAATTTTAAAAATATATAAAATAAAAAATAAAAACAAAAACATAACCGAACGGGCTGTAAATTAACTAACATCTTGTCTTTCTTTATTTTTCAAATTTGGCTTCGCCGCATGTAACACCTTCAAAATTCCTATTATTGTGCTAAGTTATTAATTTGTTAATCATTTCCTTTCAAATCTATTTTAATTTTTTATTCCAATTATATTTTTCTAAAACACTAATACATTGACACCCTTACTCTTTTCTTATATATATATATATATATATGTTTACTTATTTATTCCAATTTTCTTCTTATTTCCTTTTTATTTATTTTATTTTCTTTAGCTGTAAAGCTAGAGTTACTAATAATACTAAACTTTGTAATTTTTAATACACTTGATATCCTTACAAAATTGTTATATTTATTTGTGTTAGATTAAATGCAACTGATTTTTATATACTCTTCGCATTAAGATAATACCATAGGCATTCAATATATATAATATGGTTATATAATACTGTTAAAGATTGACTATAAGGACAATTTGACAAATTAATCAAAAATGCCAATAAACTTAGAAGTATTTAAATGAGTAAAAGGGCCAAAAACCTAAAGGACACGTCAAGTCCATAAAGAGAGGTAGGAAAATCTTAATGGGTCCGAACTCATTGAAGTTAAAAACTATAAATATTGAGTCCAAATCCAAGGGGAGAAATCATTTGCAAAAATTTTTAAAGTCGGAGAACTTTTAAGAAGAAAAAATCTCTCTGCATGCATTCTTGAGAAAACAAACCAACAAACTACTATATTTTGAAAAGTACCTCACTCTATTTCCATACAATATCATTTTGGCGTCGTCTATGAAAAACTCAAATAAAAAAGGAAGAAAAGCTAAGAATGCATGTGACATTGTGAGCTCATTGCCTCAAAATGCAGGTGGCACTATCATCTAGAGACATAGAGAACCACAAGTTGGAAGTATCATTGCAATTAATGCTAAAGTCGTACCATGACATTCCCATTCCCCCAAAGGAAATGTTCACCAATCAAACATCGCTTTCCAAAGATCATACATCACTATTAACTCTGAAGGTATGGATGGGTCTACTGGAAAGTGTCACAGCACTAGTCTTAGCCAACTCAACTACTCAGTACATGGAGGAGCTACTACAACCCTACCATTGGGGTAGGGAGGCTTCGCCCCCCCATGAAGCAGGCCACCAAAGGTCCAATCCTAAGCAAAGCCTTCTTCCTCCTCTTCTATTTCTGCATGGAAAATTTTAGTCCTCCTCGTAAGAAAACCTTTTCAGAGTGGTAGATGCTATCGCTAGATAATGCATCTATGCACCAACATTGCAACCCTTGACTGATATCAAGATCTTGTTCCAACCTACAACAGCCCTAGTGATGGAGAAGCATAGACCATGTAATGGAGAAAATAATCAAGAAAAAGTGCCCAGAGCACACGGTTAAGAGAAAAGATTCTGTGTGAAGCTCTATAGTGTGGCCTTATCATGCACCCTTCTCAGAAGAAGGTGAAGACCACAAAGTAGAAGACAAACAAATTATACCATTTCAACCGGCATTGTGGGCACACCATCGAGTAGTGCAAGCACTAAAGGACAAGATCAAGAGGTTGATCTAGTCAGGACACCTTAGAGAGTACATATTATAGGGCCACACAACCCAAGAACTTTTGAGAAAAGAAGATCTCTCTGCACACATTTAAGAGAAAATGAACCAACACACTATTATTTTTTGAAAAGGACCTTACTCCATTTTCAAACAGTGCCAAAAAAAAAAATTAGTAAAATATTTGTTTAATTTTTTGGAGAACAATAAAACAAAAAGTGCCTTTATTTTTCTCAACCTCTAAAGCAATAAGCTTCTTTTCAATAAAAGAGATAGTTTGCTGCACCTATTACCATGAATGTACACTAACCTCCCCTCTTATTATCAAAATTACAACTATCCTCTTTGATTGTTGGAATTTAATTAAAGTTGACAAATTTTATATAATGATAATTTTACCAGTCAGTAAATTTAATAAAAATATTCAATAATTTAAAAGAATATATCTTTAAAAGGATGGATATGTCTCTTTCTATTTATATTATGCAATTTTCTATTCAAACATTTACCTTTACTATCCTTGCCTCTTTCTCTCATTGCTCCCTTTATTCGAAAAACTCCTCTATTTAGACCATTCTCTACCGCTCTATCACTCTTGATCATTTTCTTTCAGCCATCTCTCTCAACTGTTTTCTTGTGATGATTTGTCTAAAGCTCCCTCTTTTTTAATGTGCTTTAAATCATATCAATATATGTTAGGATAAGTTAAAAAGTTCATTAAAATTTTATTAATAACGTTATCAACAAATGGTAAGTTTGAAAACATAAGCGACTAATTGTAAGACAAAGATAAATTATAAAGATAATATATGTAATTTTAAAACTAATAAGTTGAATTTATGTAATTACACATTGTTATAAGGGTGGGTAATGTAATCATTTCTTTTATTTTATATGAGATGAGAAGTGTCTTGAATCATTCTCCAAATAATTGTTGCAATTGACCTCCATGGGCTTCTCCAAGCAAGGAGAAGACCTCCAGTGCACATTACGGGAATACAAAAAGAGACTGCGATAATATAAAGGGCCCGTCAGAACAATTTTTACCAAGTATCTCTTATCATTAGATCACTAAATATCTACAAAATTATAATAAAACGGAGACATATAAACTCATGCATAATTTTTGCAAAGATCACACAAGTAACATATATTGAAAAATCATAAAGATAGTAGAGGCACGTTTGGTTAAGAATGTAAATAGTAGTGAAAATTTAAATAGAAGAAGATAAGATGAAATTAAATAATATATTAATTTGTTTGATATGAAAATTGACCTTATAATTAGTTGCCACTATAATTTACACCAATATTTGATGCATGTTTGATATATAGGATTAGTTAGATAAATAACAATATTGTCCTTGAATAAATATTTGACGAGAAAGGGAGTTTCTATTTCAAATTTGGGGATTTTTCTCTTTTGAAACCAAAGGGTACAATTGAAATTAAAAAAGGGAGGTAATCATGGAACAAAAATTGTAATGTGGGGCAATGATTAAATAATCGCATCACCCATGGCACCACTATAATCGCCAATTATAGCTGCTACAGTAGCAGGTCGACATAAGAAAAGGGGCCAACCCACTATTATAGTGGATGATATCAAATAGTGGATTAACCTAGATTAGTTTATCTTAGAGTAGCTATTAGCTATTTTCAAACATGTTCTAGGAAGATTATTGTGGCAGCTAATTGATAAGTCAATCTTCAATATCAAATAAAATAAAGTATTTTAATTTAGTTTTACCATATCTCTTCACATTCAAATCTCCACTACTATTTACATTTTAAATCAAATTTCTCCCCAAAATATTAATCAACATCATCAAATCAACATTTTTGTCAATAGAAAACTTGATAAATTAGTCCTAAATGATGTCTTTATGCGTGGTTTCATTTATTAAACTAGCAGTCATCACACACAGTCCCCGCGCATATAAGCAATTTTTAAGTGCAATGTAGTTTTATTTTTTTTTAAAAAATTATTCAATAAAATAAAAATTAACTGGCAAATTACATAGTAATAATAATTTTGTATCATCACAGTGCAATTAAAAGATTATACAAACAAAATCGGGTGAGAAATCAGTTGTCAATGGAACTAATAATATGTATAAAACGCTCATCTAATTTTGTTTATATAACCTTTTAATTAGTGATTGGAGTATATTAAGTTAAGGAATACTAAATTGTTGAAATAATTATTTTCAATAATAACTAGGCTCCAAAATCTTGAAGAGGGAAATGCTATTTGAGTATGGCGGTCAAACCCACTAATCATTAAAAGTGTAAAAACATATAATGGTTAATCATTAAAATAAATATGCAATGCAACAGAAAGAGAAAAAGAGAAAAATGAGGACTTGATAAAAAATAGTGTTTGGTATATTCGTGCTCTTTTCCTCGATTTATCTTTCAACCTACTAATATTTTTCGATCTCTAATGCATTAATCTTCATTTGGTTATGGTTGTCTTATCTCAACTTCTTGTAATATTTGCTGTCAATATTCTATGGACAAACCCATTAGTTTCAAATTTTCAAAAATAAGAAATCGTATCATGTATTGCAAGTGTGCACCATATATACTCTTTTCTAGACAGCCATAATGTAGAATTTGAAATGAAAAAGTACTTGCAAAATTATAAAAGTATATGGAATTAATTTTACTTTTTGTCATTACTTTTTGTTCAAGATGTTAGAAAATTAAAAAGTGCCTGGAAAGTACTTGAAATATTTGTATCTAGAAAAAGTTTGGGTAATGTTTATTTACAAATTATGTGTTTTGAATTATATGTTTTGATAGAATGAGTTTTGGGAGTGCGGTTGAGAAATGTGAAATTTGTATTGGAGAATGTGATGTATATTTGTTTATGATTTGGGAATAGTAAGAAAATTATTTTGGAAAATTTGTTATGTTTGTTTATATTTTAGGGAGAGACAAATTCTACTATACCAGTTAAATCAATGCATTTTTGTTGTTTTTGGAGGAGACAAATTCTACTGTAACAGTTAAATTAATGTCTTTTTATTAAGTTTTGAAGGTGTATATGGATTTTAATAGTATTTTTATTATGATATAGTAATAAAATATTGTGATATGTAAATGCATGTATATGTGATGGTAATGATTATAATGTAAAGAATATGGGATTTTTGGTCATTTGCCAATTAAATTGCAAGGATAATCTGGTTATTTTAAAAATCATTTTGGAAGAAAAGGAAGGCAAATTGTTTTGGGAGAATGTAACCAAACATAGCCTTGGCTTTTACAATTGATAATAGTAACAATAAAATACAAAGAAAAAAATAGCAAACATAAAGATTAAATAGAAATTAAAATCAAGGGAGATAGAAAGAACCTGAATTTGAAATCACCAAAAGAATCCATAAGCATAAATTCCACGATTATGTTCCACATCTTTCTCTCAATATTTTCCTATCCAAAAAATGCAATCATATAAACAACTTTGACAATAAATAAATTAGTAAAATTAAAACTTAAAAGATTTCCAAATATACCAGTAAATCAAAATACTTATAACTTAAAACGAATATTCTTTTAAACTGTAACAAATGATACAAAACCTTTTTGATTACTTTCTCTGCAATTTTGATTTCTAAAGGATAGGAGGAGACCCTAGCTATGGTTGATAGCAATTGAAATAGGAGTTATGGATATTAGAAAGAGGGGGAACGAGTGGGGAATGGGAGTTATAGATGGTGTAGAAGGGGGAAGGTGTGGGGAGGGAGTTATAGATAATGGGGGAAGAGTTACGGTTAGTTATGTCTATTTAGGGTTATTTTAGGCAAAATATGATTTGGTGTAATGAAGAAAAGGTGCTAGTTTGTGAGTGTAAGCCTTCTTCTCTTTTTATATAGTATAGATATAAATTAATGTTTTATGTATGTACCCTAAGGAACGGTGGTTCTATCTATTTTGTAGACAAATTTTGTATGAGGGAGCTATATTGAGATTGTTTTGAGAAAAAGTTTCAGATTATTGTTAAAAATCTAATCATCACTATATATTACCAATTTTGGGGTTTGCCATAGGTGGCCAACTCCTCCGGAAGGCAGGCTAATGGAAGAAGTTCAGACACGGCTGTTTCTCTTTCCTCACCATCCTACAACCTCTGATATTATATAAAAGGATAAGAGCAAAGGAAAATATATTGAATTTCATATGTTCGAAAAAGGAGAATAAAATCTTACTCGTGGAGCCACTTTGAATTAAGCAATGAGAAATGAGGCGCACTATTGTGGAGTATATGGGATTTGAAGAGTGTAATTTGGAGAAATACTCACTATGGTAATTGTTGTGCCCCCATCTGAACAAAATAGAAGCACTTACTTAATTTAATTTTTTTTTCACTTTCTAGTAATTTAATAATACGGGAAAATTGCAATCTTGTGATTCAATAATTGTGCATCATAATTGATTGCATCGTCCTCAAAAATAAATAAATAGGAAAAACTGATATTTTAGATGTCACATTTTATTTATGAAAACATCAATTTCATATTGTAGCTATTTCCTTGAGGTATTTTATAGTTTATTAGTGGTGCAAATAAAAGAGTCAAGCTTATAGTGGCTTAAAATCTATTTAAAATTTTTAGTTATTAGGATTAAGTTAGTTAAACAAATTTGAATTTTCATCAAGTTGAGCTTGATTTCAAAAAATAATGCTCCTTGAATTCAAAACTAATTTTTTTTCAAGTTCAATTCGAATTTAATTTCTTTTGGATTTCACACCAACAAATGGACTCATATCCGATGTGGCTGAAAATGAACTTAAGGACACCTTGGTAATTTGACTAAAAACAATAAATCAACCCCAAAAACTAAGTTTATGGGTCGAAGATCCCGAAAGACAAGCAAAGCCCATAGAGAGGGTAGAAAACCTTAATGGGCCTAAATCCATCAAGACAAAAATATGAAAATAACAAGCCCCGTAGAGAAATGAGATACAAAAACTCATTTGTCAAATTTATCAAAGTGAAAGAATTCTTGAGAAGAGCACCTCCCTTTACGCATATTCCTAAAAAGATGAACCAACACTCTACTATCTTTCAAAAAAATCTAGATTCAATTCCAAATAGCATGAATATCATATGACATTTGTCTGGTCTTATATATAAATCGATGCTCATGACTATTAAATTGCATATAATCATGTCAATGTTTTATTTTATGATGTTATTTTCCCGTACATACGAGATATGATAATTTTTCTTGTGGTTTGAAAAGAGTGATTGAACTTATGCATTACATAAATGCATTTTGGTAGACAATTGAACATTCCTCCATGGATATAGATTATGGGTAGAAAGATACAGAGAGATTACTCAAGGTCGCTATTGAAGGAATCAAGAGACTATAAAATGATTTGAGCTTTAGTGATTGAATTTTAGCAATTGCACACTGTAATCACTAATCTGTGACTATTTAATAACCGATCAATGATCAAATTAGTGACGACATTCTACGGAGTCACTAATTTGATTACTAATGAGTGATCGAATTCTTTTTTAATTACTAATATTAGTACCCGCATAGAGCAGTCACTAATTCAATCACTATTATGACCAAATTTTCTTTTCGTCATTGATGTCGTCACTAATATTTCGGTCAATAATCAATCACAACTGTAAAGTTTTATTCTTTTGCATATTCTTACAACATGAAAGCTTAAAATTTATGTACAGATATGTAAGTAATAGAACACTATGTTTGTTGTTATAGCTATATAAAAATATATATTTTTATGATAATAATGTGTATATATTTAAAAATATACATATATAAATACACATAATTTCATATATATATATATATATAATATTACAAATTTCTATATTATATTCATACAATTGAACAAATGTAAGGTGTGTATAGATAGACAAAGAAATAAGTAAGGATCATATTTTTATTCAAAGAAAGAAAATTAGAATTAATTATTATATATACATTTCAATAATATATATTATATATACATATATTATGAGTATATACATATAAGTATCATAGTATGCATATACTATTTTTGTTATGTTTATAATATATTATGATAAATATACCTAAAATTTAAAAGTAATAGCTAAAAATAATAAATATTGTACCTTATTATATTGAAGAAAACTATACAAATATTGAAACACAAAATAATAGTGACTAATACACCTTTTTTTGGTACTAAGAATTCCACGTCCTTTAGAGGCATAGTTTGACTCCTTTTAAGATGTCCAAATTTTTAATCATGTTAATGAGTGTACCAAGTGCATCAATAAAAAGTTCGAACATTTTTGAATCTATTGATTAGACTTTTGAAAAAATCAAACGCATATGATAAGTAATTATAATGGAACTTATGTTTCATAAAAAGAAGCATAAATCATGCTTCGAGTACGCCATTTTTGTTGAACAAAGTCATAGGGCAAAGTGTATAGCTAGGGACTCCCATAAATAGGATAAGGCTAAATACACTTGATCCCCTCAGGTATATAACTTCCTGTTCACCCTCTCCTCAATTGAGAAGTGCAGCACTTATCTCCTTGAAATAATGTCTTGAAAAAATTCTATTGTATCATGTTAATTAATTTTCATAGTTTCCATTTTAAGTTTTTAATAGTTTTTTTTTTAAATATTGAAAGATACTTTTTATTATTTAATTACATGAAGTAATATAAATATTATTGTAACATAAAAATATTTCAACAATTAAATATTTTTTGTTAAGGGGAATTTTATTTTTATAAATAGACATGCCAATGGTGTGAGAGAGAATTATGTTTTGTAATTAAAAATTTATAAAAATATAAAGTTGTATTTCTAAATTTTGTTGAGTAAAAAATTATTTTGATATATTTACTTTTAAATTTTTTAATATTTATTGTGTTTGTACAAATTTTGTTTTAAGCATGTTTGTTGGGCAGAAGGAGTAAGGGAGGCAATAATAAATAAATAATCTAAAAAAAATTTAAACAAGAAAATGCAAAACATTTTAAATGCCGAACATACAGGCGATATTGACCCAAAAACCTCACTGCGCACTAGGGACGGAGCCAAGATTTTTGTTTATAGGGGGCAAAATCCTAAATTATCAAAAATTTAATTTTTTTTTATTGCACATTTATACAAATAAGTACAATGAGACAAAAGGCATATTTTCAATAAGAGGAGAGGCAAATTTCTAATTTGAAGATGGCAAAAGTGTAATATTTTAAAATTTTTAATATAGTTTTAATATTTTGAGGGGGCAAAAGTATAATATTATAAAATTTTTAATGTAAAAAATAAAATTTTTAATATTTTGCAGAGGGCAGCCGCCCCTACCAACCCCCTTCTTGGCTCTGTCTCTACTGCGCACTATAGCGCCGCCGCATTACCGCAACATCAATTTCTCCTCAACCGACCTTTTTTCCATAGATTGAGATCACCAACGGCTTGCCCATCACAAATCCATCACTTTCTATCCTTTATTTGTCAAAATCTACCGTAGGAATGGAAAACTCGAAACCCCAAAAACCACCGCCGTCACCCCTCCATTTTTCAGTGTTCCTATTGGAGTTTTTGGATGTTTATAGTATGGTTATGCTCACCTCAAAAAGAGGAAGATGCCTATGGTTTTAGTTTCCTATGTATCGGCTGATTTCTAGTCATGTGTGTATAAGGTGGAGTTGGGCTTCTAATTGAGAAAAAAAAGTATTGGCCTTGCCATATATATATGTATAACTAGTTTTTCAAAATTATAAATCAACCCTAGAAATATTAAACTGTCTTCAAATGAGTCCTTTTAACATTCTGCCAACTTCCATTTAGTCATAGCTTCTCAATCTAGTCCCTAAAGTTTCATTTTTTTTATATTGACCCTCCACATTTGTGATTTTGGACATTTAGGCCCTTCTTTGGTTTATAATTCAATCCCTCAACTCTTAATATGTATATCTAAACCTTAATTAATTTAATTACAAACAATTTCCAAGGCAATCTATTTGGTCCACATATTATTTGGTTAACACATTAATTTATATTTTATGAATCAAAAAGTCAAGGTGTTACAATAGCCCATTTATTATATCAATTTTATTATGGTTTTATGATATTTGTGAAGGAAGAGGACATGCAAGGATCCAAAATAATTGCAAAATTAAGCAAAAATTAACTTGCAAATCCTCAACTATTGAAATGCACCTCAAATAATTCAAGTAGGAATTATTTCAAGTGTTCAGATTATATCCAAAGTGGATGTATAAATAGGTGCACAATTGTTAGCAAAACTAATTTTGTACACATAAGTTTTTGGCTGTTACAAGATGCTTTTTACAATTATAAAATGTTTTTGGTGGTTACAAGATATTTCTGTAACCAACTAGTGGTTACAAGACATTTCTATAATCGACAGGCAGTTACTAGATGTTTTTGTAACCAACAGGCAATTACAAAATATTTCTGTAACTGCTAAATAGCTTCACTTATAAATAGTCCCCTCCTTCTTTAGTTGAAATCATCCTCCCATAGAAAAACTCTCTATAATTTCAAGTGAATTGCTATTATTTGAAATTTTTGTTTGAGGCTCGACATACATGCTGGAGGTTTATTGCTTGCAACCCTTATAAAACTCATGGTAGTAAGGGCAATAGATACCTTAAGGATAAGGAACACCCGTGTCACTCATTGCTCTTTTTCTATTTTCATTAGAAACTTTCTTAACAATCTTAAGGTTTCTATTGTGCAATGGATTTAGAATTGTTCAAAATCATGAACTAGGATTTTGTCAAGTTGGACCGCTTTGATGGGAACAATTTCAGCCATTGGCAAGATAAGATGAAACTTTTATTAACTATGCTAAAATTGCTTATGTGTTGGACTCAACACTTCAACCAACTTTGGAGGATCCCCAACCAATTAAAGGCCAACAACTAGATCAAGCTTTAATCAATAGACTACAGGAGTAGAGGAGAACAAGGATGAAAGATAAAGAGCTTGCCCATGGACATATCCTCAATACTCTTTATGATCAACTGTATGATCTTTACACTAATGTGAAGTCACTTGGGGAGTTATGGGAAGCCTTGGAATTCAAGTACAAAGTTGAGGAGGAAGGTACAAATAAATATTTATAATTTGAGATGAATCATAACAAGTCTATTCTTGAGCAAGTGCATGAGCTCCAGGTTATTGTCAACAAATTGCGAATTGTTAAAATTAACTTGCCTGAAACTTTTCAAGTTGGAGCTATCATTGCTAAATTGCCCTCATGTTGCAAGGATTTTGCCAAAAAGTTAATGCATAAATCTGAGGACGTTTTCTTGGATCAAATTTAGAAACATCTGCATATTTAAAAAGGAGGCTCAAAAACGCAATGCAAAGAATTTGACTCATGGATAGTCTAGTGTTAACTATTTGGAGACAATATCTTCTAAGAAAAAATTTCTAGGTGTTAAAAAGAATAATGGGCAATTTAAGATATCCGGACAAAAAATAAGCCTAATCCTAACAAAAGAAAACAGAAGTGTCATGTTTGTGGAGAAATAAGACACTATGCTTGAGAATGTACACAATGTAAAAGTGGTATTAGCTTGGCAAACATGGTCGAGGGGAGCCTTGTTGCCATAGTTTTAGGTCTTAGTCTTAATGTGACTATGATATCTGAAATCAATATGGCAAGTGAACCCATGGATTGGTGGTTGGATTCTGGAGCTATTATTCATGTCTGAAATGATCGAACTATGTTCAAAACTTTTGAAGAAGCAACTGGATAGGAAGTTCAAATGGGAAACAGTTCTCGTGCCAGTGTTGGAGGCAAAGGAACTGTAGAAATCAACTTTACTTCGGGAAAGAAATTAACTTTGCTTAACATTCTATTTGTACCAAAAATTAGGAAGTGTTTAATTTGTAAAAATCTTTCAGACAAAAAAGGCATTAAAGTTTCTGTTGAGTCTGACAAAGTCATTCTTACAAAGAATGGTACATTGTCGGAAAGGGATATTTTCAAACAAGAATGTATAAAATGTCTATCATGAATAATATTAATTTTGTTTCTGTTTATAAGAATTATCAATTTCTTTGTGGCATAGTCGATTAGGACATATTAATGCAAAGAACTTGAAAGATATGCATGCAATGGGATTGATAGATATTGGTAAAAGTGAACTAGATAAATGTGAAGTATGTGTTAAATCAAAAATTGCAAGAAAACCTTTTCCAAGTGTATAGAGGGAATCACAATTGCTAGATTTGATACACACTAACATATGTGGAATGAATGGAGTGTTGACTAGAGGAGAAAAATGATACTTCATCACGTTCATAGATGATGCTAGTTGATTTTGCTATATACATTTTTAAGAACAAAAAATGAAGCACTTAGCTCTTTTGAAAAATATAAATCAAAAATAGAAAATCAACTTGAGAAGAAGATTAAAATTCTACGTTCTGATAGAGGCATGGAATATTGTTCTAATGAGTTTGATACATTTTGTGAAGAAAATGGCATTATACATCAAACAAGTGATGGATATACACCACAACAAAATGGTGTAGTTAAGAGAAAAAATCACACTTTTCTTGGCATAGTTTATTATATGTTGAATCATGCTAATTTGCCTAATAGTTTGTAGAGAGAGGCACTTTTAGCTACTTGTCATATTTTGAATAGGATTTCTAATACAGTTATAAAAACTTGTCCTTATGAAGTATGGAAAGGCAAAAAGCCTAACATAAATTATTTTAAAGTGTAGGGGTGTCTTGCTTATTATCGAGTTCCTGATCCTAAAAGGACTAAATTGGGGGCTAGAGCAATTGGGAGTGTATTCGTTGGATATGCTATTAATAGTAAAGCCTATGCGCTTCTTGATATGGAGTCTAATATAATAACTGGGTCAAGGGAAGTGGAATTTTTTGAAAGTAAATTTTCAAAAGAAGTTGAAAATATTACTGCACCTGCACTAGATGAGCCTAGAGGTTCTAAAACGTCTGTTGTTGAAACAAGGAAACTAGTGTTCCAAAACAAACAAGCAAACCTAGAATGAGTACTAGAGCTAGAAAAGAGAAGAATTTAGACAAGGACTTCATTTCTTCTCAGTCTCTATTATTCTTAGTAGAGGGGAATTTAGATAAGGACTTCATTTCTTCTCAATCTCTATTATTCTTAGTAGAGGGGAATCGAAACAATAAGGTGATAAATGAAATACCTTATGTATATAGTCTTGATACTGATCTTAAATCATTCAATGAAACTATGGTTTCTGGAGATGTTGCTTTCTAGAAAGAAGCTATGAATGATAAGATGGACTCAATCTTAGGGAATAATACTTGCGTATTGACAAATTTGCCAAATAGTTCTAAGCCCATAGATCACAAATGGGTGTTTAGAAGAAAGTATAATACTGATGGTACCATTTCTACTTTTAAAGCAAGATTAGTAGCTAAAGGATTCAAACAAGTAGAGGGAATTAACTACTTTGACACTTATGCGCTGGTAGGACGAGTTGCTTCCATTAGAATTCTTTTTACCTTGTCTTCTCTTTATGATCTATTTGTTCATCAAATGGATGTGAAGATAGCATTTTTAAATGGTAATTTGAATGAGAAAGTATACATGGAACAACCTAAAGGGTTTAGTGCTCCGGGTAATGAAGTAAAATGTGCAAATTAATTAAATCTCTTTATGGTCTAAAACAAGCTCCAAAATAATGGCATGAGATATTTGATACTGCTATTTTAAATTTTGGATTTAAATATACTCTAAAACTACTCCAGACTATCTGGTGATAGGTTGTTTGTATGTGGATGATATGTTGATCGTTAGTACAAACATGATTGGAATAAATGATACTAAAGAGTATCTATCCTCTGTTTTTAAGATGAAAGACTTGGGTGAAGTGAATACTATTTTAGGCATCAAAGTTAAAAGGCACAATAGGGCTTTTATGCTAAATCAGTCACATTACATTGAAAAGATATTAACTAAAGGTAGTCACCTTGAATTAAGGAAGTGAATTCTCCTTTCGATAATGGAGTTAAACTGAAAGAAAATTCTGGTAGAGCTATTGCACAGCTAGAGTACCCAAGCGCCATTGGTAGACTTATGTATGCTATGCATTGTACTAGGCCAGATATTTCATTTGCAGTTTCTAAACTTAGTAGATACACGAGTTTTCATATTGTTGATCATTGGAAAGCTATTACTAGGGTATTAGGTTACCTTAATAGAACTAGTAGTTTTGGTCTGTTCTATGATAAATTTCCAAATGTCTTAGAAGGACACTTAAATGCAAGTTGGATTACTAGTGTTGGAGATAATAAATCCACGATTGGATAGATTTTCACCCTTACCGATGGAGCTATTTCTTAGGCAAGCAAGAAACAGACGTGTATTTCCCATTCTACTATGGGGTGAGTTTATAGCTTTGGCTCAGGCAGGATAGGAGGCCAAGTGGCTAAGAAATATGTTATTAGAAATAGAACTTTGGCCAAGTCCAATGCCTCCAATTTCATTATATTATGATAGTGAAGATACTCTTATAAAAGCTTATAGCAGTACCTATAATGGTAAGTCTAGATATATTATTCTAAGACATAAGTTTGTGACAGAATTAATACATGATGGTATTATTACAATTGTCTGTGTGAAGTTAAGTAAAAACTTAATAAATCCGCTTACTAAGCCTCTGACAAAAAACTTAATAAGTTCAACTACATGAGACATAGGACTTAAACCACTCTGAGCCATAAGTGATAGGAACCCAACCTATATCTAGTTTACCCCTAGTTTATAGGTTCAAAGGGAAAAACAAGTCATGGTTGCTAGCTATGTTACTATCTTTTGGTCTCATACGTAGTTTAATAGTAACATCTATTGCACGACTGAGGTTGAACTACACTCTTAACAAAATGCTACACTTTAGCAACATAAGTGTAAGAGAAACATTTTACCTATATGAACTAGGGGTGGAGCTACTCCTTATAGAGAGTTATGGTTTACTTTATTAGAGGTTCATGAAACAGAATGCTGCACATGGCCATTAAAAGTGCAAAGCAATGAGAATGTTCATAGTGAAGGAAGGAACATGTGTGTGTGGTGACTCCAGTCATGTTATAAAAGAAAAAGAGGTTCAATCTACGGACACCATCAACTTCGACATGACTTTGAGTTATTTGCACTAAGGGAAGGTTCAATGTTAGTCACACCTTTCTTTATGCATATAGTCCTTAGAGATAATTAATAGAGATTTGTTTGGTCAAAAGTAGTTTTCTAAACAAGTAGGAGATTGTTGATATGAACCTCATATAATTCAAATAGGAATTATTTCAAGTGTTCAAATTATATCCTGTAGTGCCCTCTCTCAGGCTAGTACCCAAACTGAGGCACCACTCCAATTCATTTCTTAAGCATGTGACAATACAATCAATAAGCCTATGAAATTTTTCACAAATTTCCAACAACAGCAATAACATCATAATTTCACAACATGTTTTATTCTAAATGTGGAATCTATATCAAAGTTCTATGTATCATATCAAAAAGGTTCAACAATATTCAAACCAAAATATCAACCACAACTATATATGTTGCAAATCTTTAACTCTATTTATCTTGTCATAATCTTCCCAAGTCAAAACCTGATGTCCAGGTGATCTTAGAAGCACGTTCAAGCACTCATTCCACTACCAAATATATCCTCCAACACCATCATCAAATCTTGTTTGGAAAAAATAAGAAATACATAGAAAGGTGAGTCTTAAAGACTCAGTGAGGGATTACATAATAGAGGTTGGAGAGAATGAAGAACCGCAATAATAAATAACAAGGTCTTTGAATAACAATCCAAATGATCAAATCGTAAGAATCAAAAATCAATCTTTAAACTCGAAGGAGCACAAACATATAAACATTTAGCAGACCTGTTGGCATCTTTTCTTATTGCTCCTCGATCAATACAAGATAACAATCAATAACACGAAATTAGAACCAAGAACTTTCCCTTATCTCTCCATTTGCTTGAGCACATAGCTCTACGTGTAATAGCTAACTTATATGGCATGGTCAACCACATTCCAGATCCCGCCACTTACAATTCGTTACCTCCAACTCCCTATAAGTCAGGATCTTAGATGGGTACTAGGCAGAAGACTTATCTTCATCGATTTTTTCCATCCAGTCATCTTTTTGGACCTAGCCCTGGGTGTAACTTCCCGTGGCGTCCCTCCGAGTAGAAACTTCCAAAAGGAGTCCCCATATGTAGCACAAAATAATGCCAACAGATAACAAATTCACTTTTAAGCAATAACAAACACGATATTCAATAATGGCCAGTAAGGCCTATTCCAATAACAAGATATATGAACAATCAAGAGAACTATCAATATGATTAGGTCTACTAGACCATTTCAATATAAGTTTTATATTCTTCAAGATCAAGAAGGGCTAAGCTGGCAAGGTTGGGGTATGAGGGATAAAATCTGACAACATGAAAAGAGTTTCGAGTATCAAAACAACAAAATAGATTCGATGTCAAAGAATAACCCTCACATGGTGTTCAAATCAAATATCAAATAATAGAACGAAATTGATATTGAACATTAATCCTCACAGGGGTTTGCAAATCAAATAGCAAATAACATTTTGAACTTTCAATAAATAGAGTATGGAACAAAAAGAAAGGACCCACACAAGGGCCTATCACAATCACATATAAATAGACAAGAGCTAGAAAGGCAGATCCTCATAGAGGTTTCCAACAAGCACGAATAAGCTTATACAAGCAAGAGCCCAGAGTAGGAGAAACCTCGCCTTCATTAGCTTAACAAATGCAGTTAAAAGTCACAATCACTGATCCTCAGGTCCCACCTCCTCACCACCTAACCAAGATGGCATAATTATAGTCAAAACTCGCATTTGACCTTTTAATACATCAATATCATGCTTACTATAATTTAAGATTTCCAATCAACCCATTACATGATAATTTGAAGCTTAACGACTTTATCATCTTGGAAAATAGCTAATAACATTAGTGTTCCCCAAGTACGTTCAGTTCCCACATCCATTTCATATATCAACAATACTAGCCCATTTTTATATCATTTCATCATTATAACCCAATATCTCACTAATTACATAATTCCAAAATTACCCTCATCTTATTTATAATTCAAGAGTCATCATAATCCTAGGCAATACATACACATGGAGTAATTATACATGTTAATTTAATTGGCCTGCGGGGCATTATTCCAACAATTTGACCATTTTCTTTTACATATTCATATGGTCTATTATTATTGAATTTATTATGATTTTGTTAGTTTTTGTTAGATCACTAAATTATTCATAATGCTCAAATATTTTCCATTTATTTAAAGGGCCTCTACCTTTCATCAGGCACATTGAGTTGGTGAGTTTTTTTTAAAGATTTTCACTTTGTTCTCTTACAATACTTTTGTGCTTTTGATAACATTACTATTGACTGCTTTGTGGTCTCTTTGTAATCATGCACATGGGATGAGACACTATTGAGGGCTAATGCGATTGTATCATATAAATGCAATCATGACTTTATGATAGCACAAGTATCATGACTTTCCATTGATCCAACTTTAATTTTCTCTATATTTTATACGGTTTGATTTATTGTTTTTATAATTATAATTTTACACTTTATATTTATGAAATAATAAAATTTAATATTTATATTTTAATACAAATTACACGGTATCCACAACAAGTGGGTGGTGGAAAATACACGTTAAACAGTGCAACAGTAAGAAGAGGGAAGAAAAAACAAATAAGATAGAATTAAATGGGCAGAAAAGAAAATAGCAAAACAATATGTAAATGAGTGTACCCAGTGCATCAATAAAAGTTCGACCATTTCTGAATGTGTTAGTTGGGCCTTCGAAAAATCAATCCCATATGATAAGTAATTAGAATGGTACTTACGGTTCAGCAAGAGTCATATCTGTAGCATCAGAAGACAGAGTAGCAAAAAGTGCAACACTTATCTCCTTGAAATAATGTTTGAAAAACTTTTATTGTATCATGTGAATTAATTTCCAAAGTTTTCATTTTATGTTTTTAAAAGTAAGTTTTTTTAAAAAAATATTGAAACATACTTTTTGTTTTTTAATTACATAAAGTAATATAAGTATTATTATAATATAAAAGTATTTTAGCAATTAATTATTTTTGGTTCTCAGGTATTTTATTCTATAAATAGGCGTGTCAATGCTGTAGAGAGAATTATATTTTATAATTAAAAATTTACAAAATTATAGAGTTGTATTTTTAAATTTTTATTTAATAAAAATTTATTTTGATATATTTATTTTTGTTTTACTTGTGCAAATTTTATTTCGAGTGGTGCTCCGGAGGCGGAAGGAGTAAGGCGAGGCAATAAATAAATAAATAAATAATCTAAAATTTTCTTAAACAAGAAAATTCAATTAAGTGGTAAATATGATGAAAACATGTGAAGAAAATAAAAATAAGTAAAATAATGGATAAATGAAACTTGGATAAAGACATGCACCAATGGTTCATAAAAATAGTATGTTAGAAATAATCTCGAATGTCTATATTCTTTTCTCCTTTTAATATTGATAAGTGAAAATCAATTTTTTTTTAGTTTTTCTAATTAATATTTTGATAAATAAAAGTCAGTTACACCACAACTAGTATCTTGATTTTTTTTGTTTTTATTTTTAACTTAGTTAAAAACCAAATAGTTAAATTTGAACATATTTTTTTCTCTCTATATATAAATTAATTCTTACTTTATATAATGTTTGCTTTTTTAAAAAAATAAATTAAACGTGTGTTCACCTTCTGCATTAGTCGATTATCTATTGTTTAATAGGTTTTGATATTCTCGATATTGTTAACTACTTTCATCCTTTCAAGTATTATATATTTTATTTTTAATTTGTTAAGTTAAATTAAATTTGTTGAGTTGTTTTTAATATAAAAAATGTTTGAATTTTTACATGATGCTTTGTAAATGTTATAACATGTATGAATACTTATTCATACATTATGACTTAGTGAAAAATCTACAAGTTTATACTATTTATCTAATTAAAAATATATATCATAAATTAAAGTTTCTTGTACAATAAATTAAAATAACATACATAAATTATGTTTGTAATTATAATTAATTTAATTCTTGTATAGCACAAGATACATGTTAGTACTAATCGAAACAATTTTTTTTTTTTTTGATTAAATAGGATAAAAATTCATTGCAAGTCACCACAAAGAACATTTGAAAGAAAAGTAGGACGGATACTCTCTTATACCATAGCTTTAGACATAGAACTAGATGCTCTTCCAACGTGATGAGCATCATTGAATAATCAAAATAGATTATTTGATTTGCTGAATGAATCACCAAATATCAACATGATTAGGATACAATGGGGACAGGCTATTGTAGGCAATTTTTCCGAAGATCACACTTGCAGCATCTGTTGGGTGGAATCCATCCCAGAACATGTACTCATCTCGGTTGCTACATGGAACACTTTCCTAAATACAGAGTCCGCCTATTGTCTTACAACATGGATCACTGGCATTCTTAAAATAATCTGAAAATAATCAACGTATCACCTAACAATTAGATATTTATAAAACTCACACTTTTACTATAATATTAAATAATTAATTCTAAATGTACCATAAGAAGCGGTGGTTCTGTATATTGTGCACAAAAATTGAGCATCAGGGAGCTGATTATTCAAATAGTTGATCAGAAGCTTAAGCTTTTCATTGAAAATTTGTACAGCAGTATCACCGATTTCTGGGGAGCCATATGTGGATAGTATGTACGGAGCAGAGGTTAAATTATGAACTTCATTGACAGCAACTTTTCTTGCCCCATTATTGTACAGTTTCTGTGATATATAAAAGAAAAGAACTAATATTTTAGCTTAAAGAAAATAAAGGTAAAGAGCTACAAATTGAATATCAGGAAAAGAAAATCTTACTCGGAGCTGCTTTGAGTATTGGGCAATGACAATTTCAGCATATTGCTCTGGGGTATATTTGGTGTTTGAGGAGTATAATTGAGGAAAATACGAGTAAGCGTAATCATTACTGCACATATGAACATAATAGATGCACATGCTCAAATATTTTTTAGCTGTAGCCTCACTTCCTAGCAACTTAGCCATGCTAGAAACTACAATTTCGTGATTCAACAATTGATTGTTGAAACTGATTATGCCACCCTTCATAAACAAACAATAAAAAAAAGACATTTTAGATATCACAATTTTTTTATAAAAGCATATATTGTTTCATATTATAGCTATTTGCTTGAGGTAGTTAGAGTTTATTTGAGGGTCTAACTGATAAGTTCATAGTGGCTAAAATTTATTTGAAATTTTGAACTCAATTGAGTCAATTTGATTTTTTATTTAAAAAAAAGGTTGTCAAGCTTGAATTTGAAATTTTTTCTTAACCCTGTTGCATCTCTTAAAATTTTACAGCATGATTCATATGACATGTCAATCATTTGGTTATATGTGATGTTATTACATTTTTGTCAAAAAAATTGTTATTTCTTTTTTGGTGCATAAAGGGAGAGAGAGAGAGAGAGCGCACAAGTTGATTGCGTCCTGTTTCATCAAAAATTCCAGCTCCACCAGATGCATAATTTACTCCTTTTAAGATGTCCTGATTTGTAATATTAACAAATGATGGAATATACTTATCAAAGCCCAATAGTTCAGCTGTAAGGTGAAAACATCCAAAAATAATAATAATAATAATAAAAATGATAATAACAACAACAACAATGACAGTATAAAATTAAAATGAATAAAAAAAAGGAACATAATAATCTGAAAAATAAAACCTACCAAGAACATCGACAAGAATCTGACCATTACTGGATCTACCAGTTAGACCTTAAAGAAAATCAATACCATATGGCAAGTAATTAACTTTTGCCGTGGTTTGACGATTAAGGTTGTTGCCATTATCCACCAATGAGTCTCCAAAAATAAAAAAACATGGGACTTGTGGTTCAGCAACAACTACAGTCCGTGAAATCAAAAGAGGTAGCAGAAAGAAGCACAAATTAAGCTTAGAGTGCTCCATTTCTTGTTGAACTAGGCAGCTAAGGGGCAACTCCCATAAATAGGACAACCATACAGGCACCTTTCACTTTTTTTTTTCTTTTTCTTTTTCTTTTTTTCCTTTTTTTAATTATTATTTTGGTCTCATTTATTTCGGAAAGATAAGTCTATATTGAAGAATGTTGGCGTCTTCTGAAAAACACGAAATGTCACGCGGAAGTGGAAATATAAAAATAGAGCCTAAATATTGAATAATAATTGTCGGCGCACTAACAGCTTATCCAAAAGAGCATGACATTTCACGTGGAAATGGAAATAAAAGATAGTGTTTAATTACACTCGAACACTCTCAACTATCTAACATGTCTCATTAAACTCCTCCTAAATTGTAATTTACATTATCTATTCTAATTTATATTCTATTTTATAAATATATATTCAAATACAATTAACATATATATATATCAAATTAAAATAAAAAATAAAATACAAAACAAAATAAAAGTCCAAAATACCTGAATTGATAACACTGACGGGGTGTTTTGTTTCATCTCCATCACCTATTTTTTTTCTATTATAAAATAAAAAATAAAAACAATCACTTTGTTATCATTTTCAATCAAAATATTGCTATTTTCATTCTCAAATTCTTTCTAAATTACCTTATTATCCTATTATCATATTAATTGAATTTAAATTTAATTTGACATAAAACACACACAATCATTTTATAATGAATAAAATATACATATATTTTTTTAAAAATATTTTTTAAATATAAATCTATATATTAACCATCGTTTGAATCCTATATCCACTTTCCAACAAATCATTCAAATACATTTTTATTTTTATTTCAAAAATATAACAATCTTTCCAACTTTTAAAAATGACTGAAAACTAAAAATGACTTTGAAAATAAAACAAAACAGCCCTTATCTCCTTGAATTAGATGTCTTCATAAAAATCCTATTATATCATATTACTTTCCATAGTTTTC
>JACGDI010005841.1:270053-311354 GCA_014898725.1 Jacaranda copaia
AACAGTACCGGGATCTGGATATGAAATGACCATCAACCCCCTAACAAGGGTAGAAGTCAATACACCTGATAGGGGCACCATGACAAATCACGCCTGGAGAAGGCTATAAACACTTCATATTCAACCACGCTCAAGATAATGCTAAATACGCTATAACCCTTCAATACTCTCAGTCTTCTATTCGATTATTATATTTCAGCCATAACTAACTTGAGCATCGAAGTGCTTTAGTCGGGGGCACCTTGGCTAGTCTAACGTGAATTGTTGGTTGCAAATCTTAGACCTCAAGAGAAATACAACTTTGAACACTTGACCTCCCTAGTTGAAATCATTCCAAAAACTATCCTTTCACTATAAACGACTTTCAGCCACATTTTATAGTTAGTTTATAAACAAAGAAGCCCTAAAATTATAGTTAAAAAAATTTTAAATGCTGCTTTCGCTACCTGGATTCATTTGGGTAGGAAAGTATGTTACTTGGTTGGATCAATTATACTTTTACTAATTTCATTAATTAAGATTGAGTTGCAATTAACTAGTCATGCGATCGAGCAATATTCACACTATAAAAATATTAAAAATTACTTTTCCTCCCTCGTATTAATTGCATGTTTTCGTATCTCTTAGAGGGTGTTTGATTGAAATTGTTTTAAAGATTTTATAAATTTTTATATTTTATAAAATATTTTTAAAATTTATAAGATATTAAAATTTTTTTATAATATAAAATTAATAAATTAGAAAAAACTTATAAGTTCTTTAAAAATATTAGTAATGATAATTTTACAATTAAGTGAACTAGTTAAAATTTTAAAAATAAATTAGAAATTTTTTACTTAAAAAAATAACTTATAGGTTCCTTAAAAATTTATAAACTTCTAAAATAAAATATTAGAAATTTATAAAAAAAAAATTTTAAAAAGTTATTAAATATTTTTTATTATTTTATAAAATATTTTAAAGATTTTATAAACTCACCCAAAATCCTCCTTAATGATTCGATCACGTGTTTTGCTATTCTTGCATTAGTTGCATAGGACTATGGTCTATAGGCCTTGGAGCTGCAGCACAGACAGTCTTCATATGAAGACAACGGACCGGGAATCAAGGAGACATTCTTGACCTGGCTACCTTAGATCCAAATTGGTCAGGGAAATTAATAAGAGGACCCATATTAATTAAGTAGTAAATGGACACCCCGCAATGTGCGGTGATTAATGGCCGCTTACATTTATCCAGGATGATTATATTTCAAATTTTTAATCAAAGTTTCCTTCTGCATTTATCTATACAATATTATTATAAAAGATTATAGACAATTAAAAGAAGATATTAATAATTTTTAAATTTAATTTGTAAAGTGATTTGCGAATTCTCTTGCTCATACAATTGTAAGGGTGTCAGTTTTTTTAGCTGACTAGGGAATTTGGAGGGATAATCCTCCTTATTTCATTGTAATAACGTTGGAAGTTGATTGATCTTGTTAATAAAATTCTTTAGTTCAAAATAAAGCATTTAGTTTTTTTTTGGTGTGTTTTTGGATGGTTTATCTAAAATGTTGCACTTCATTTTTATTGTTATTTCTAATAACTAAAAATTATATAACAACTATCATTTGTAATTCACCTATTTTATACCTACAATTATTATTTTATTATTACTTTTTAATTTTTATTTATGAAAAAATAAATATATATTAAAATTATTAAAATAAAATTACATTATATAAAAAGTAAATAAATATTATTGTCATTTAAAAAATACTATGAAAATTTTAGCACATACATTGAATGTGTGAAATTACTAATATATTGTAATTCCATTGCTTGACGCTAAACATTAATTTCCTCTGTTGATGAGATAACAAAAAATTAATAAAGTAAATTAGAAAATTTTTCATTAATTAACGTGTAATATTTAAATATGATTAAATATACAATTAACATGTCAATTAAAAATCTTTCGTTAACTATCATGTTAAAAATTAACATGCAATTTCCTCTGTTGATGATAAAAAATGAAGGGTTTGTTGTCTTATATTTTGGCCAATTTTTAGAAAAAAATTTGGGGGAATGGATTTTTGAGAAAAAATTTGAAAAATGTGCTAAGTATTTTTTTATTTTTTTCAGTTTTGGGGGGGAGGGAATATGGAAAATGATTTAAAAATAAGTTATTTGTTTTTTTATGTTTTGAAGGGAAATAAACTTTAATGTTGATATCAAATCAATTGCTTTTTTATTAGGTTTGTAGGATAAAAGTAATTTTTTATGTGATATATGTGTGTGTGTGTGTGTGTTTATAGTCGGATGATGTGTGTGTATACATATATAACGATTGATATGTTGTTGTAATAAAATAATGTGTAACTAATTCAAATTGTGCCTAATTTTAAAATCTATATTTTTATGAATTTAACATTGGCAAATGATGAATTGTTTGGAAAAAAATATTTATTAATAAATATTAATTATTTATAAAATTATAGTTATATCTTAACTATAAAAACTCAACTAACATCATAATTATATCATAATTGTTGATATCGACTTATATAAAAAAAATTAATTATCGTGCATTAATTATAAACTAATTATTGTTTGTTATTAAAATATAATTATTTAACTATTTATTATTTACAATTTATATGTAAATAAAACTTAATTATTTATTTAAATAAAATAATATATATAAGACTTAATAGCAATTCATCAAATTAAAAAAATTTATATTATATGAAACTAAATCATCCTAAATTATCTATTAAACAACTAAGCATAATATTTAATTATACGTGAAATATGAAAAATAATTAATATATACACAACAAGCTATTTAAATAATTAAATAAATTAATTTAATAAGTTATTTATTGACTTTAACTCATTTTTCAATTAATACATTATTTAATAAATAAATTACTTAGTAACAATTAAAAAAATTACTTAATTTTAACTAATTTTCTCAATAATTATTTTAATTATATTTATATTAATTTATCAAATTTAATAGATTATTAAATAAATATCACACTATATTTAATTTTTTATAATAATTTTAAATTAATGTGAATATTAATATTTAATGAACATTTTTTTTGAAAAAGATTAATTTATTTATTATACCAAATTAAAACATCTTAAATTATTTATTAAATGAATAAATGTAATATTACATCAATACATTAAATGTTATTTAATTAATAAGTAACTTAATTAATTTAATACATTATTTAGTAAATAAATTATTTATTAAATTTAATTAATTTTCTCAATAATTAGTTTAATTAAATTTGTTAACATAAGTTTTAAAATCTTTTTAGTAAAATTTTAATATTTCATATATATAAATATAATTTAATTTATATATAGATATGAGTAAAGTGAGAGAATAATAAATGAATGAATGATGTGATGTAAAAGATAAAGTGAGAAAATGAGGAGGTATGTGTAATTTTTACGGTGTAGGATTTTTTTTTTTTGGTGAATTATGATAAATTTTTTGTGTAAGAAATTGTTGTGTTTGGGAGAAAGATTGGAAAATATACTTGCATTTTAAAATTTTTTTGAGGGTTGAAAATTTTTTTCCCAAATTGTAGGAGAACAAGCCTAGAGCTTTTAAGATAGGTTATGGGGAAATAATTGGAGCAATGGACCGCTTTTTTATTTTTTTTTTTATTTTTGCACACACATACATATTTAAGACTCGTTAGAGTTCAAACATCAAATCTCACAGTTATATGTGTGAGGGCACTTCCATTGGACCAAATGTCAACTCATGAGCAATTTTATCTATGCTCTTCAATAAAACATTAGTCCTTTATTACTATATTTTTTGTTAACATTTTTAAAATGACCTCATCCTTCGCTTTTAATCCCAGAAGTATAATTTTTGCATGAAATAACTATTATTTACAATCTAGTATTTCTACTTTATAACCTAATTATTATCATTTTGTCAAAATGTATTCTTTTGGTTTATTTAAAAACTTAAATAGATATATTGAAACTATAAAAAAATTATAGTATTATATAGAAAAATAAATAACTATTTTTTTTATTTTGTACTATAAAAATTTTAATACACATATAGAATATGTCAAAATTACTAGCATGAAATAACTAGAGCAAGTGGATAATGTCTTCTTAGGCAAGGTTAGATATGTCAAAATGTAGAAAGAGGCTTTTACCTTATAATGCTTTATAATTATTATTGATACTTGATGTTGCACAGGTATGGAGTTTTGGATTTTTTTGGTAATCAATTTTTTTCTCTCTGAAACACAGTGCTCAAAGCTCAGTTCTCAAATATTCTAGAGGTTTTGTGAATTCTTGTGAATGATTTTTTATGTACAGTTTTTTTCAATGGCTTAATATTTAGAGTTTATTTTTAATGGACGATAATTTATTAGGGTTTGGATGCCCTTCTTGGTGGATTTAATCAATTGGGCTTTTTGGTCATTTTGTTCATTTAATTTATTTAATGCATTAGGTTTTTTTTATTCCTTTTAACTTTTTTACCTTGTGGACTTAATTAGTCATACAGTCAAGTTCTCCTATTTTCAATTGAAAAATTATTTTCATGTTAAAATAATATAAATTCCAACAATAATATTTATCTTACCTTAATTTATTAAAACAAATTTTTTATTATTTCTCTTATAACCACTTATGTGTTAAAAAACTCTCATTATTTTTCCTAAAACTACGCAATTCCTAAAAGATTCCTATTATTTTTTATCATATACTTAGCTTTCATTAACTTCTTAGAGTTGACTCATTTTTTATGCCTAATTGAATTTTTTATATGATTGTAGTTAATTATCATTGATATTTATTATTTTGTTAAATTGGAATGTGGGCGTAAGATGAACATATGATATCATGCATAATAATGATATTTAATCCGTATTGAAAACAAGAAACATAATGCTTTTAATTGCATAAATAATATGTATGACTCAAAAAAGTTTATGTGTGTGAGAATTAATGCGATTGCTGCTAGTATCTAAAATAAAAATATAGTTGAAACTACTAATAACATGATTGGTATGCAGAAATGCTCTAGCAATCCTCTCATGTGAAGATTGTTTAGGAACATACATGGATATATTAAGTGATGGGTTGTAATGCCCTATCAAGCAGGTGCCTGCTTCAGGTCGAGGTACTACTCCGATCTTTTTCATAATAATTTAAATCCAAAACGCACCTCCAAAATTCAATTTCAATTCATAAGGCTGCGCAACAACCCAAAATTTAACAACTCAAATTATAGCAGCTTAGCATTGACCTAAAAGATCATTTTAGAGTGCACAATATATACAACCAAAAGCAACATAATTTCAAACTCCAAGGAACACTTCAAGGAGCGCAACATATATTCACATTCTAAAGTCTCATAAATAACAGCATATCTCAACTTACGATAACATTACACGCCAACATTATATACATGCCAAAAGTCTTTCAACTAAGTTCAATGCTATCCATAATCTCAAATCCCATAGTCACCATCAGATAATATCCATGTCCCATCATAAAATAGTTCTTCTAAGCAAGACATCAACCCTCATTCTTCACTATTCAACCTGTCTGAAAACATTTAAGACATTCATGGGAGGATGAATCTTAAGGACTCAATAAATGATCAAATATAAAGTAGTACACATATCTGTCGAAGAAACACTAACCCAACAAAGTATTTTACCGGCATGAACATACAAGAAAAACACGGATATGCTTGGACAAAAAAACAATATTGGGTTGCAAGCTACTAGTAAATGCTAAGTCGGGAGTTATAACCGTCGACTCAACGGCCCAATCGTCTTGATCGATTTTGTTTGGGAGGTATAGGCATCTCAATTGATCACAGCTCTAGAGGAATTTTCATTGGCTCGTTAGGCCAGGACATCAACTCGATCTAGACTAGAAAATCACACCATCCTTTTTGCTCCTTGAGCAGAGTACAAGTAAAAGCAAACAAACCCAAACATAACATAGAATTTCAAGTAATCAAAGCAAAACATGCATTTCAAATTATCCTTATTCCTCTATCAAGCTTACGACTTATCCCATGCACACAATAAGGATTAACATCTCATTATTTGAACCAAGAGTTCTAAGCTTACAACTTGTCCATGCACTAAGAAAGTATTAACATCCTATCATTTCAAGGGTTTTGGGCTTACAACTTATTTATGCACTCAGCAAAAACTAATGTCCCGTTATTTAACATGTTTTCCTCATATATAAAACTCTATCTATCAATACTTAATAATCATTTTCCGATAAGGCTACATATACGATGTATAAAAGAAATCAAGTACACCAACAAGGCAACAAATAACAACATAGCAAGACTCAAATATGCCAGCAAGGCTAAATGAGTGACAAACAAAATGAATTCAAACTGAATGATATCAAATGAGAAAATGAAAGTTCTTAGCTCCATAACAGACATGCTAAATTCTTATTAGAAGCAAAATCAAGGAATCAAACCCTCACAGAGGTATAAGAGTCAATCAACAAATAACATCCAGGGATTCAAACAATGCGCAGAATCCAAGAGTTAAGATGCAAATCACATATTATAAATAGGTTCGACCCTCACAAAGGTATACCACAACAATAGATTGGTTAAAACAAGTGCCAGATTGTCAGACCCTTATCGGGTTCAACAATTGATATATAGCTATAATCAAAATAATTACCAGAGCAGTAGAACCTTCTAAGGGTTCAACAAATAACAAGTAATCTTATACAAAGCAAGTACCAATAAATAGACCTTCACAAGGGAACGACAAATATTAGAGTGTGATAATCAATTCAAGTACTAGGTCAGTAGACCCTCACCTTAATTTCCACAGAAAAAGGCTATCATCGCCTGTCTGTTCGTTAGATCCTAACTCCTTGTCACCTAACCAAAAGAACGAGCTTATCATTAAAACACCCATTTTAACTCCATAATCATAATTATACGAATAGCAATCAAAGATTGATCGTTATGCAATTAATATGGTATTTTAGGATTTGATTTCGATCTTATCAAGAAGTGATATATTAATTGCCTGGGCAATACCGTAATATTATGAGAATCATAATTGCTTGATAAAATCAAATTCCATTTTGTAACTATCCTTGCCTCATTACACAAAATTGCTTATAGCAACCCAACTATGGTTTATAAATCCAAATTTTGCCACTTAGGGCTCAATTACATAAAATTGGGGTTTTCATCACCTAATTAACCTAATTAACCAAGATTATTATATGACATAACAAAATTTAGGTCTACTAACTTATATAATTATATGCATGTTTCAATTTTTCCACATCAAATTGCATGTCATTGTTTGTACAATATATCGAAAGAATTTAAAGGTATATACATACACATGCACATAATTTTCACCCCAATTCTAGCCATTTACCCAATATCTTATTATTGAGGCTCAATTTCCACGATCAACTTCTGTGCATGCGGCCACCACTTTGAACGAACAAATTGTCCTAGAGCTACCGCCACAGGAGTTTGTCACCATCACCTCCATTTGACGTGTCTCAGCTCTACCAGCCAAACACCCAACTTAATTTTTCCACTTACCATCAAATTACTATCCAAATGGCCCAAAAATTGAACTAGATCACCTTTTCACTGCTGCCCACTGCCGCATGCAATTCTCTTCTAGCACTTGCCAATTCATGAAATTGAAGGCATGAGGATGTTCCTTGAGCTAAACCTGTCACAACCCACCACTCAAATCGAAGGTTCCACCGACAGTGACATGATGACCACCACCTCCATTGTGGTCGAGACTTCTAGCTCAAATTTTGGCCACTCTACCAGTTGGTTTTGGGAGAAAATAATATTCACGTGTTCTTTCTGTTGAGAGAAGCAAAATGATGTAAATATGTTAGGTTTTGCTGTTCACCATAAAGAGTTGCTGGATGAGGAAAAAAGGTGGTTGCATGGGAGAAAATGGAAATTCGGGGGGAGGGGGGGGACATATATATTTTCAATTTTCTAAAATCACAAATTCCTCCCCAAAACTTTTCCCCAAATTTCAATTAGGTCCACTCATATTTTAGTACCTCACATTAACCCCAAAACTTATTAGTACCCTAAATTGACCCCCTTTAACCAAGAGTATTCCAAATTGGACCCTCAAAACTCTTAAATGTTGCTCAATTAACTCTTCTCTATTTCTATTTTAATCCCCAAAACTTTTAAAGTTAAATAAAATTTAATAAAAACTTATAAGAATAAATTTTAAATAAACTACCACCAATAATATGATTTCTAGAGGTGTTACACTCTCCTCCCTTAAAAGAATCTAGTCCCCACATTCTCATATTTGACCTGAAAACTTCAATTAATAGTAGTGAATATGCGAGCCTTACTCCTAGGTTGCCTCGATCAAACGTTAACTCATCCATATTATCATAATAAACATCATCCAATCCCCAGTAACATTTATTTCACTAAGATCTTAAGAACCTCCTCTTTCTAGTTCTCTAGCATGTCTATTCTTTCTAAAGCACATGGAATCGCCTTATGTTCATAGTCCATGGTATTATTTTCCGATATCGCTTAAAGTTTCCTTTGACTTCCACAATTGAGCTTATGGAATTAAATTAAACTATCCCAATAAAGAGTTTTAAACCTTCTGAGGGATCCCATAAAAGCATAGAGCATATTATGCTTCTTTTTGATGAGGTAATCCTTATGCACATCATCACATCTCATTTCTATACCCAAAAAGTCTTCAATTTCACCCCGATAAAGAACATGTTATTATTTAAAAGATCACAAAACTATTATAGCAATAAAAGACAAACGACATCACGAGTTCATACTTACATTATATTTACATTAAGGAGTAGTCAATTTTAAACTTAACATACTAAACTTCATAACAAGTCATACATTCCTAAACAGCTAGCTATAAGTTCACAAAAACTAAACATACTAGATATAGTCATAAACAACACATTGATTGCTTCCTAGATTTTGTTCAAGATATAAAGTCACGATTATGTGGGATTAGACTCTCTTTTGAGATTCAAGGACTTAAGTAGAACCTTCTGCTATCTGTTTTCCTTTATCCTTTTGAGCACTTGAGATTGATCATTGCTATTAAGGCAATCTTGGAGGAAATGTTGACTGTTGCCGCACTTGAAATGTCTTCCTAGCTTTTTCCAATAGTTAAATTCCTTATGATTTGAAGTGCCACAAAATCCACAAACCTTTGTTGATGTCCCAGATTGGACCTTCCATCATTTCCTACCTAAACTACTTTTCTTGCCAACAGCAATTATGATTTCAAAAGCTTTCCCTCTCTTATCCTTTCTTTCTTCTATATGTACCTCAAGGGGTTCTGTTCCACCAGCAAGGCCCTTTTTAAGGCTTTCTTGAAGTTAGACTACTCGCAAGGCGTGAGGATCTGTCATATCTTAGATCTTAACCCCTTAACAAATTTCTCAATCCTACACTTATCCTTCCTCAATATATGTGGAGCATACTGAATCAACCTATTGAATCTTGCTTCATATTGTCACACTGTCATATCTGCTTGGGTAAGACCTTCTAATTCTTCTTTTCAAGCATCTCTTATTTCTTATGGTATAAATCTATCCATAAACTTTCATACAAAGTTGTGCCACGTACAAGGTATCTTTTTATACTCTCATTGTTGACTTACCAAGGTCTAGCATTGATCTACAGCTCCTTCCAACAGATAGATGGCAAACATAAGTTTGAGGTCATCTGGGTAACCCGATATCTAAAAAATATCTTCAATCTCCCTAATTCAAGCTTCTACCTTTGGTGATCCAATTCAACCGTAAATATTAGAGGGTGAAACTTAAGAAGATGTGTTAAAGTTATGAACTTTGGAGGTTCTTCGCTTCTCTCGTGACTATCTATCTAACTTTATTGCTGGTGTGATAGTAGAAATTGCTGCCATATTACATTCATCTATTCTATAACCTCTCTCATTATTGTTGAATGCACATGTGGACCTTGTATCTTTTCTTCAACACTTATTGGATGTCTTCGTTTTGAGGTATCTTCTTCCAAATTTTCTCGGTTAAGAGAATCCATTGGGGTTAGTTCTTGTGATGCCATCCAATAAGTCGCAAGCTCTGCAGTAATAGACAACACTTATCTATAATATTAAATGAGATGTTTATCAGTTAATATCCATTTGTTTTTAGTTCTCATTGCACAAGGTTTCAAAATATATATGCATAATTTCTTAAATGCATGGCATACTAGTACTCAACTAGTATTGACATCAAACGTTCCTTTGTTTCTTACTTTTCCATTTTCTATATATTTCCATGAGATGGTTGCTAGACTAATGAATAGTCTAACCTTTAATGAAGGAAATCACAACTAGGTTTAAAATTAATTGTGATTCAACACACAAATTGGAAAATCCAAGAAATCTGTACTTACAATCACTTCATTGGGATCATTTCTAGCCCAGGCATAGGCATGAACTTGAACTCTATATTTTCCACTAGCTCTCACCAGGTTCTAGGTTTTTTCATCTAGGGTAATCTCTCAAATTTCCAATTGCTACCACAACCCACACATCAACCCTGTTTCCTCCAACACTCAGTCTCTTCATGGCCAAATCCACCACAAAATTCATATTTTGGTGCCACCCCTTTGTGCCAAACCTGTAGCCTTACCAACCTGGTGTGTTTATTGATTAAAGCCTTTTAATTTGCAGTTTCAATATTTTCTCTTGGGATTATCTTGCTCATTAGGGTGCATTCTTCCCTTTCGGCTCCTATCTTCAATTTTTCGGATCTCCTACAGTTCTGACTCCAACTACAGTATTTTATTCACCATCTAATTGAAGCCTGGCAAATCATTAGTGGCAAGGCCCCATTTAGGTTTTGATTTCAATCCTTGTACAAATCAGTGGGTTTATCGACCTTTATATTTCAATAGATAGAGGCATACTAAATTAGTTGGCTAAAAGTAGCCTCATACTAGCTAACAGATTGTGTCCCTTGTATTAGATCCATAAATTCTCTTTCTCTTGCCTATTTGACTACCAGGGCAATGTATTTATCCATAAATTTCTTAGTGAAATTTTTCCATGTTCTGTGAGTTTCTTCAGTAATCTACCTATGATCCATCATCTTCCACTGACCACATATAGGTCCTTCTAAAATGAATATGGCAAACCAAACCTTTTGCTTATCCAAATAGCATAGAGTCTCAAATGTGCTTTCCAAGTTGTCAGTCCATTCTTCCACTTCTCTATCATTTGGTTCTCCTAAGAACTTCGGAGGATAGAAGTGGAGAAACTGCTCTAACGCTCAATCATCAACCATGTGAGCAATTCTTACTTCATCACCCTATTGCTGACCATATTGTCTAGATCTTTGTCTCCTTGGATACATAGGGTTATCTGGCTGACCTGCTGTAGATTGATCAATTGAGGGGATTTGTGAAACTTTCTCAGCTGACAGTGATTGTTGGTGAGTAGGTGCCTCCTGATTAGGAGCTCATCAGGCCTTAGCCCATCTGCTAGGTGGTCTCCCTTACCGACCTGCTCTAGTCAGAGTGGGTATATGGGATTCTTTGTGTGATGCCATCCTTACAAGTATGCTTAGATTTATGGTAGTCCTTAATCTAAAATCATCGAGTGATAAAATAAGGCTAATGTTATTATCAATACTTTTTAGTTTTCTTAAATTTGAACAAAAGTGCTTAGCATAACTAACAAATTCATCATAATAAAATTCTACTCATTCATAAATAGTTATTCCCTCATGAAAGTCAACCTTAACAAATATTGCTTACCAAATACCATAATCCCTACCGACAACTATACCTCCATATACCTGGCATACCAAAAGTAGGAAGCTATATATTGGTTGGCTACCCCAGTCATAACCTTCCACTTTCTTAATATCAAGCCTTATCATAAAAGTTCATATCCTATTCAATTCTACATTCGATTCCGCAATCAACCTCATATTTTCCTACCTAAAATTTTCACATTCCAAGAATCATACCTTGACATAACTCAAGTATTCTTTAAGCAATTCCAAAGGCAAGCTTAACATCTACTATCCACAAATTTCATATATGAGGATCATGTCCTAACATAGCTCAAGCTTTCCAAATCTAAGCTCTGATACCAACTCTGTAGCGCCTCGTTTGAGAGGTGCCTACTTCAGGCTGAGGTGCTACTCAAATCTTTTCCACAATAATGTTAATCTAAAATGCACCTCCAAAATTCAATTTCAATTCATAAAGCTACACAACAACCTAAAATTTAACAACTCAAGTGATAGCAGCTTAGCACTGACCCAAAAGATCATTTCAGAGTGCACAATATACACAACCAAAAGCAACGTAATTTCAAACTCCAAGAAACACTTCAAGGAGCACGACATATATTCACATTCTAAAGTCTCATAAATAACAACATATCTCAACTTAAGATAACACTACACGCCAACTTTATATACATGCCAAAAGTCTTTCAACTGAGTTTAGTCCTGCTCACAGTCTCAAATCCCATAGTCACCATTAGATGACATCTAAGTACCTATCATAAAATAGTTCTTCCAAGCAAGCCATCAACCCTCATTCTTCACTATTCATACCTGTTTGAAAATATTTAAGAAATACATGGAAGAGTGAGTCTTAAGAGGGATAAAATATTAAACAGTAAATGAATCTATCGAAGAAACACTAATTCAATAGAGTATTTTATTGGCATGAACATACAAGAAAAATATGAATATGCTATGATAAAAAAATAGTATTGGGTTTCCAGCTACTAGTAAATGCTAGATCAGGAGTTGTAATCATCAGCTCAACAACCCCATCATTTCGACCGACTTTGTTCAGGAGGTATAAGCATCTAAAGTGATCGCAATTTTGGAGAAAATGGTATCCATGTCACGACCACCACTTCCACCATGGTTGAGACTTCTAGCTCAAATTTCAGCTGCTCTATTGATTAGTTTTGGGATAAAATGGTATCCACGTGTTCCTCGTGTTGAGATAAGAAAATGGTGTATAATGTGTTGGGTTTTGCAGTTCACTGGAGAGAGTTGATGGGTGAGGAAAAAAAGTGGTTGCATGGGAAAATGGAAATTCTTAGGGTGGGGGGGGGGAACATATATATATTTTCAATTTTCTAAAATCACAAATTCCTCCCTAAAACTTTTCCCTAAACTTCAATTACATCCGCTCATATTTTTAGTGCGTCACATTAACCCTAAAACTTATTAGTACTCTAAATTGACACACTTTGACCAAGAGTATTCCTAATTGAACCCTCAAAACTCTTAAATGTTGCTCAATTAAATCTTCTCTATTTATGTTTTAATCACCAAAACTTTTAAAGTTAAATAAAATATAATAAAAACTTATAAAAAATAAATTTCAAATAAACTACCACCAATACAATTTTTAAGGTGGTTACATAGATGAATGGTTTCAATGATGGAATCCCTCAAAACAAAATGCAAGCACACAAGAGAACATTATTTCAGTTGTAGGGAAAAGTGACCATGTTAAACCTCAAAATCAAAACATACAATCTAACCTCATAGTGTGAAAATCAATTTGAAATAAATCATCAAAGTACAAGTATAACTTTGAATAAATGAATCTTAAACATCTATAGTAAACCCACAAAAAATTTATAACTTAGAGAAAATCAAAATAACCGATACCCAATCTTTAACTAGAAATCTATTAAAAGAAAAATTAATTCGCAACTCGGTGATAATGCTAATAGTTACAGTAAGGTCCTCACCTCAAGAACCTTTAGCTCTATTCCTCATTGGAAATGGTTCCACAATCTTATTGTGACTAAGTTCTCAATCTGACAAAAGAAAATTAAAAATACCATAAGTGTGAGTGAATGATTTAGTGAATGCCCACATGTGTGCAATATGTGTTCATAAAATGCTTTAATTAGAGTTCATAAAGTATAAGATAATGAACCAAAATGTGCAAAAAATTTATAAAAATTTAGGAAAAGCAAGCAATTGACAGTTGAGTGACATAAAATTATCAACAAGAATTAAAATAATTAACATGTTATAGTTTCGACATTTAAATATCGAAGATTAATCCAGTAGTTGTTGAAGCCAACCAAACTTATGATTCCTACCATAACAATCTTTATCAATCCCAGGTAAGATGCAACCTTACCAAACACTATCCGAGCCTCAGTCCTCTAAAAATCCTACAACTTGCATCAATTACAAATTGCTTCTATTGTGCACTAGGGGATTAGGCCATCAAAACTTAATATCCAATTGACAAGCCAGTTGCTATTCATGAAACCCCTCGTGCATCTAGACCAAGTTGAATTCAACTAAGAATAAGGGTAAGAGTAACAATAACAAAACAATTCATTCATAGGTATTGATCGTGCATGGCATTTAACTTCTAGTTCAAAAATATATTTTTCATATATGTTGAGCTTTCAAATGGAACTTCCTTGAAAAAACCATTATTATGAAGAAAAAATTTGTATGCAACGCAACCTATTTTAAAGATATATTGAAAACTTTAAATAGGAAAAAGAAAGATATTTTTATGTGACTATTCATAAAAAGGAAATTTTAATTTTTTTTGCTTAGTGGAATATCTTTTTTCTAATACAATAAAAAGTGGGGAAAATCAATATCATTTGCTTTAAATATTAACATATATCCATTCAGAATTTGAAAAGGTGTACTATGAATTATATATAAGGTTAAGGGTACTTATTGTACTTATCAGTAGGATCAAAGACCGACCCTAACATTTTAAGTCCCAAAACACCTGCTGAAACAGAAATAATATTCAGCTTAATTAACATTCCATTTGATCATTAGATCCAATTCCAAACTTATCCAAGAATGCAAGACAATGATCAATGAAAATTTAAAACTAATACTAACAAAAAAAAATTCTAACATTAGAGTGATGCAAGAGAGAAACTAGAAAACCAATATTGCGCTCTTTTTCTACGAATAAAGACATGAAATCCTATTAAAGTACTTCATGGGTGGGTCAATTTTTAGAAGTGATCATGTATGTTGATAGCCTAATATATATGTGCTCGCAAAATTAATCAAGAACTTCTCAGCCCATGCATATTTTGATAATTCACTCACAACTTCTCTTTTAGATATTCAATTGACTCAATTCTTACTACATTAGAGAGCTAAGAAAGAGTACGAAAAATTTCATGTTGATGTTGCAGGCTAAATCAACTAATATAAGTGTGCAAAGTCATGTTCAAGAGGCTATAGTAGTGAGCAAAAAGAATAGCTTTATCTTTAAAAAAAAATTATATGACACTTTACTGTATTTTAACTATAATTTTTTCTACATGGCTCAAATGAAAGGGATTCAAAATCCACAAAAACCTAAGAGATAGGCCTATAATTCATATATTGGGAGTTTTTCTAAATTTGTTTGGAAGATAAGAGAAAAATACGTTGCAATATTCTTTTCAAGTAAAACAAATGGACAAATTTCAGAAAAAGATTTATGACATAGCACATCATTGTGTTTCATAAATAAAATAAGTCTTGCACTCCAATATTTTTAGGGTTTATTCTAAATAAATTCAAGCTGATTTTATAAAAGTTGACAAATTAAAATACTTCTATTTTTATGCGTAGCAAATCCCTTAAATTCAAGATAGTCTAGACTCATCAAGCAACACTAAGTTAATTACACTTGAAGAATTTTAAAAAAATAAACATAGAGTCTAAGAATTTAAGATTTTACAATAATATTCTAAACACATCAAAGTTTCATGATAAAACTTTTTAATTTAAAATATTTTTATTTCAATGAGCAAATAAATTTCTGAAAAGATACTATTCAAACTTTCAATTTGGTAAGGAATTTTCAGGACTTTTATAAAATTCAAGGAAAATTATTTAAACGTGAAATTTTAAAGATATGTTCTAAATAGGTTTCTAAACAAGTTGAATATCATATAGAAAATTTTTGAAATAAAATTACCACAATTTGGCTCTCAAACTGATATAAACTTCTAAACCTAGAATATGAAAAAATTGAAACCTAGCAGCAGCAATTCTATCACACAAATATTATATGCATACAAAATACAAATATTATGAAATATAATTTGATCAAATTTTATGTTTAAATCATAATTTAAATATGGAACCACACCTACTAAGAATAGTAACAAAAGTCAAGAATTTTTGAATTTTTCTAGCAATTCTTTTCTTGCCCTACCATATGATATTTCTGCAAAAGAGAAAAAAAAGTGTTGGACAATTTAAAGGTTTGAATATATATTGTAACATGAAACAAGTAATTTGAATGTGATATGGAGAAAAATACCTAATAAAGTAAATGTTCCACAAGGACTAGAACTGCATATATCCTTATCTACTTAGTTGGTTATTTATTATTATTTATTTTTTAAGCTTTGATTAATAAAGAAATTAATTGTAATAAATGAGATTTAATTGTTCCTAATAATTAACTAATCTTGTAACACTCCTAAAATTTGGTATTGTAAAAAATGAGAATTTAGAATTTTAGATATTAATTTGATCGGATTTTAGGGCTCAAAAAATAAATAAAAATGACTTGATTGCAAAAATTTTGAAAGTTTTGGGGTCAAAGTGAAAATAAGCAAGACTTGATTGGACTTTTTTTATAAATTTTATGCATTTACATGGAATTAATTTATGTCAAAGGGGCCAAAATAGGGCACTAACAAAGTTTGGAGTCAAAAAGAAAAGAGTTTGAAATGCTGGAGGACATAACTACAAGCTAAGCAGTAGTTTTGGGGGTGAAACTACAGTTTTTGAAAGTTGGGCTTTAAATAGCAAATCAGCTCCTTTCTTCTTCATTTTCTTCCCCATTTTCTCCTTGTACCACCATGAACCACCCTCTCACCGGCCATGGCTCTACGACGATAGAAACCCCTCAAATTTGGCATCAATCTTCTCCCTTCAGCACAAGGAACTTAAAAATACCATTTTTTTCCCAAAATCAACCAACAAGGTGGTCAAAATTAGAACTTGAAGTTGCGGCCTTGGTGGTGGTGATGGGTTTCTTCATTCCGGCTGCTGAAGCTTAGGTTTGAAATATGGATTTTGTTGGGTTCAACTTAGGGATCATATAGGTGGGTTCAATTTTGAAAATGGACAACCAGAGCGAGCAAAATTGAGGTGGAAAGGTGTGGTGGCATTGGTGGCGAGGTTTTTATTTTCTAGCTAAATGACCGGCCAAACAGCAATGAAATCCAAAATTAGTTGAGGGTTCTTGTTAGTTAAGCTGAAAAAAACATTTTGGAGGTGTCATTGGCCATCTCTGGTAGTACCATATGGTGAAGGCAATAGGACAGTTTGCTCATCTCGTCAAGGTGATTATATCACGCAAGTTGATCATGCATTCAGAGCTTTGATAAAAAGATATTAGGTAAAAATGAAAAACTTGTGTTAAAGTTATATGCATGTGTATGTATATGCCCCAAACCTTATAATGTATTGTATAAACAAAGAATACATGCAATTTGATCTGGAAAACTAGGACATGCATACAATTACATAAATTAATGGACCCAAATTTTATTATATCGCATAATAATCTTGATTAATTATGTAACTAGGTGAAGAAACCCTCGCTTTATGAATTTGGACCCCAGGGGGTGATAATTAGGTTAATTAAGGTAATTGGGTTGTTATTTTGATTTGAATTATGGTATGAGGTTAATTATATAAATAAGGACCTGATTATGCCCTTTTGCCAGCATCGATATAATCCCCATAAATATTTTCATATTAACAACATAATTAACCATACCGTAACGATAGTATTGATCGAAACCTTAAAACTGTCATATTAGACAAATAGTTGTTGATTTTAGATTATTGATATTATAATTGTAATTAATAGGGTTGAATGAGGATATTGATAGTGGACCTATTCTTTTGGATTAGGTAATGAAGAAGTGGGTTCCACAAACTAATAGACGGTGATAGCATATATGAGGCTATTAAGGTGAGGATCTAACCTCTTAGGTATTTATTTTGTATGCCCTATGAGGGTCTGCCAATCTGGCACCTTCTTATACGTATCTATTATCGTGATAAACCCCAATGAGGGTTAAACGTGTTCCTATTCTATAACTGCACCTTGATTATTGAAATTCATGAATTGTTTGAGATCTTATTTGTTGTTTGTTGCTAGTTTTGTAAATCCTTGTAAGGGTGTGTTTTATTAGTTCTTGTTTCTAATATTATTCAGTGCAATCCATGGCCTTGCCGACACTCTTGTCATCTGTTACAACTTTAATTAGCCATGTTAGCTTATCGAAATTGTTTATTGATATCGTATGGCCTTGCAGGCATACTTGATTATTGAATTTATTTACAAATACTTACATAAAAAAAAATATGCATTGGCCGAGTACCAATCCCAGTGGAATGCTTGGATTACTGTTCTAGATTTGTACCATTGAATTGGTGATAAAAACAATGTTATTAGCTGACTTGGTTTGCAATCTTGACTTTGGGCAATTGGGGGTTGGCCATGGCCTAAAGCTTGATCGACGAGGATCGATCATACCGATTCGTGTGGTTACAATCTTGTCTTCGAGGGAGGCTTGATCAGTGAGGATTGGTTTTACCAATTCATGCTACAACGGTTTGGTGAGTTCGCCACTCATTAAGGCGATATAAAGGGGCAGGTTATTTTACAATCGTATCGAGGTGATATAAGGGGGTAGGCCATTTTACATTCATATCATTAATATAGAAATAAAGCAATATAAAGGGGTAGGCCATTTTATGATCATATCGTTTATACAAAATCAGGAGACACATGGGGGAAAGCCATTACACAGTCGTACATGTGAAATATGCTTGTATCATTGATTTTATAAAATGTTCTTTTCTAGCCTATTTTCTCAAACTGATCAAAATCCTAGATTTTGAAACTTGAGTTTTCATTGAATAACTTGTTCACTTGGTTTCTCAAAACTAATCATGTCTTTGAATTTTGAAATCTTTTATGAAATGTATTAAATGTGACATGACTCTTTGTTGGTATCGAATGGCATTGAGTCAGCTCACAAAGTATTGTACAAAAAATACTAGTTTCTGAATTTAGTTCATAGATCCCATAAACTATTTCAAATCTCCAATATTTAGATATTGTAACTTGTATTTTAGTTATCTAAATTCAAAATGAATGTTCTTATTACATTTGTATATTGTATTCCATTTCATTATGATTCTTCCTATACATGCAAATGCTTGCCTCACTGAGTCATTAGGACTCATCCTCTTTATGCTGTTCCTTTTGTTCTTTAGCCAGATTGAAGAATAGAAGGCACCTTGAGCTTGGGCTACCTTTTGGCATAGTGTAGATATTGTTATCATGACATCTATAACGGTAAGGATGTGAGATGTTATGATTGTACTGAAATAGGAAGCATAGGTTAGTTAGTATCTTTCTACTACAAAGTGTGATAGATTAGAACTCCTGATGAATGATGTTAATATATCAGTTAATTATGGGCCTTTGAGCAATTGTGACTTGCTATGAGAACTTGGGTTTCTCTTGTCATTTTCAGCATGACTAGCTCGTATTTTAAGTTATGAAATTTCTTAGGTTGAGAACTTTGGAAGGTGTAATTGATTTTGAAAGATTCAATTGGAATAGCACCTTGATCCAAAGCAGACACGTCTCAGGCGGGGGCTACAAATCTCAAATCAATTAAGATTTATAATAATAAGAAAAATATGGGATATTATAGACCCAAGTAGGAACGGAATGGATATTCCTAGATTCATTCTTAAATACACACTTAATAAAATTTAAATATAAGAATGCTCATGGAATCCTCATTATGAGTTTAATTATTGTCTTCTTTTTGTCTAAGTTACTTTAAATTTATTAAGTAATTTTTTATTATGAAAAAATATAAATGTTTATATTTTGTACATTGTGTTTTTTAAATGTGATAATGTTGTAACATGTATGCATAAATATTTATACATTATGATTTAGTGAAAAATCTTTAATTTTATACTATTTATCTAATTGTAAATATATATATATATATATATATATCATGAATTAATTCACTATAGTCATCCTTGTATTGCACAGAGTACATACTTGTACTAATTGAAATAGATGTTTTGATTTGTCGGATGAGATCACCAAATATCAAATCAACATACAATAGAGACATACTATCATAGGTAATTTTTTTCGAAGATCACACTAGCAGTATCTATCATATGGAATCCATTACATAATATGTACTTATCTCTATTGCTATATGGAACACTTCCCCTATTGCCCTTCAATTGTCGGACAACACGGATTAATCACAACTTTACAATTACTTGAAAACAATCAACATCATCAAACCATCACATCTTTATAGAAATTTAAAATTTTACTATAAGACTAATTAATTCTAAATGTACTATGAGAAGTAGTGGTTTTGTCTATTATGTACAAAAATTTAGCATTAGGGAGTCGGCTATTCAGATCTTTGATTAGAAGCTTAAGCTTTTTGTTGAAAATTTGAACAGCAACAATTTCGGGGACCTGTAGTGGTCATTATCGCGGAAGAGTGGCCAGTGTTCTGAAGTTTATTCACCGCTACTTTTCGTGCCTCGGTATCATACAGTCTATGTGATATATAAAGCAAGGGAAATAAAATTTTAGCTTAAAGAAAAGAAAGACGAAGAGCTATTTATTGAATTTTTGGAAAAGAAAATTTCACCTAGAGCTGCTTTGAATATTGTGCAATGATCATTTTAGCATACTCTTGTCAGATGTATTGGGTGTTTAAAGAGTCTAATTAGGATAAATACCAAAACAGATAACCATTACTGCATATTTCACAAAGTGGAGGCAAGTGCCTAAATATTTTTTTTGTTACACTCTCACTCCTAGTAGTAATTCAATGATGAGGGAAACTACAACCTCATGAATTGATAATTTCTCATTGAAACTAATTATATGATCTTTTAAAAACAAATAGTAAAAAATTGACATCTTAGATATCACAACATTACTTGTAAAAACCTATAAAATTTCATATCATGGTTATTTGTTGTTCAAGGTAATTGGAATTCGTTAAGTCGTACTACTGATAAAAGTTATGATGGCTAAAAATTAATTTAGAAATTTGGATTCAATCGAATCAAATTGATTTGGTTTAATTTTTTAATAAAAAAGAACTTCGTCAAACTCGAATTTGAAATTTTTTCTCAATATTCCAAGTTGCACATCTGGAGGTTCTCTGACATGGTTCATATGATATGTCAATCATTTAGTTACATGTCCAACTTAAATTATGAATCATTAAAATATACATGATAATATAGTATTTTATTTTACAAGTATGTATTCTAGAATGAATTAAATTAATTACAATTAAAAATATAATTTATGTATGTTATTTTAATTTCACGTACAAACAAACTTAATTCATGATATATATATAGAGAGAGAGAGAGATATGTTTAATTAGATAAGTAGTATAAATTTGTATATTTTTCCACTAAATCATAATGTTTGTATATTTATTCATACATGTTACACCATTATCACATTTTAATGAAATATAAAAATATATAAATACATATTTTTTCATTATACAAAATAATTCAATAAATTTAAAATAATTTAAATAAAAAAGAGAATACATAATATCTAAAAAAAATGAAAAATAATGAGCAATATTGAGAATATTAAAACCTACTGAATAATAGATAGAGGGCACATTTAATTTGGAATGTAAATAGTAGTGGAGATTAAAATAGAGGAAGATAAGATGAGATTGAATAATATATTATTCTGTTTGATATAGAAGATAAACTTTACAATTAGATGCAACTATAATATATCTTAATTTCTTATGCATATTTGATATGCAGGATTATGTAAGTAAGAGATAATATTACCCTTTATAATTTATCTCACCCCTTCCACATCGCCCTTGCATCTTTCATTCCAATTTTTGGTTATATGGCAGCAAATATATCAAGCATCATTTACTTTTTCTCGATTGCCAGTATCTGAGTAAGTGACTTGAAACTATATTTTATAAAAAGAATATTTTGATTCCATATATAATCTATAATTTTAGGTAGAGACTCACGTTGACTTCAAGACATTTTGGTTTGATAATTTTGATTCTGGGCTTTACCATTTTTTTTTTAAAGGAAAAGGAACTCTACTATTCATTGAGAGAGTCACAAATTAATTTGGATACAATAAAATGAGGAGGGTTTTCTCCCAGATTTTACATTTGGACAAAGAAATCGAGGCCCTTGCAGTGGCATGAACAATCGAATTTGTTGATCTTCTAACAAAGGAAATTTGAAGATTTTCAAAATCTTCTTTTAGTCATATGTAGTCGTCAACCATCAAACCAAAAACCGAAGGAGTAGATTCATTGTTTTGGATTGCTTGAACTATCTCTTGTGCATCTAATTCAACTATAGTTGTCCAGATATTCCTCTACTTCAATCAGGAGAGCGCCTCTCTAATGCCCAAACACTCAACCATAGTGGCCCCCATCACACCCCTAAAAATTTTATATCCTGCACCAATGAATCTGCCCTCCTCGTCTCAAGCTACCCAGCCCGCAGCTGAAGCATTCTTGTCTTGAAAAATGGCTCCATCAGTGTTAACCTTTGTCCAGCCTGCATCAGGTTTTTGCTATTTAGCAGCGTGTCTATTCTAGTTGACAATTTTAGAATGAGGTTTGTTTTTGGACTGAACTTGTCTCCATTGTTTCAAATATGTAACTGCATTAGATAGAATTCCTGTAGCCGCTCTACCTTTGCTCTTTCACACAACATTGTTCCTATTTTTCCAAATGTCACCACAAATCACAGTTGCTAACTTGCATAAGTCCCTCGACACAATTTGGAAAATTAGCTTTAGCCACTCTTCAAAAGAAACCGCATTGCACCGAATAAAGCCAACATCTGACTTAGTCCAGACCTCTATAGCTAGCAAACATTCAACAAGAATATGGAAGAAAGATTCAGATTCTAATCCGCAAACTGGACATAGTGAATTTACATCCACTCTTTTAGCCCTTCATTTATTAGTAGTAGGGAGACATTCTTGAGCTACCCTCCAGATAAGAATTTTTATCTTTGCTGGGATCGAGAGCTTCCAGATTTTCTTCCAAACCATATTATAACCTGCCTGATTGTTTAAATTTTGCAATGTAGTCAACCAATGATATGCACTTTTAACAGTATACTTGCCTTTCTTGTCTTGTGTCCACGTCCAACAATCCTCTGTCACTCTCATACTGATGGGAATATTGAGAATCTGCTCTTTGTCTCGCTCATTAAACAACTCTTCAATTCTCTGTTCATTCCAAGTTTTCTCGTTTCGATTAAACAATTTAGCAACTCTCAACTTGCTAAGTTATCCAGCACAATGTGCAGACAAAAGGATTAACAGGTTCCAGCAGCCACGGGTCCCCTGAAATACCATAATATTCTACCCATTTCCAACTCTCAATCTACATCCTTCTTTCATTAGGTCTTGAGCAGCCATCATACTTCACCAAAAATAGCTGGGGTTATAGCCCAGTTTAGCATTCAGGAATGAACAGTGGGGGAAGTAGCGGGCCTTGAAGATTCTAGCCAAAAGCGACTTCGATTTAGTTATTAATCTCCAACACTGCTTACCCAACATAGCTATGTTGAACTCTCTAATTCTACGGAAGCCAATTCTCCCATCCGACTTCCTTGTACTTAGCTTCGTCCAACTCATTCATTTAATACCTTTTCCATGTGTATCTCCCGTATTCCACTAGAAGGCATTATCATCTTTTCAATATTCAAACACAACTCAAAAGGGAGGAGATAAACATTCATTGTGTAATTTAGCATGACTTGAGCAACTGATTTAATAAAAATTTCTTTACCAGCTTTTGAGAGGAATCTTTTATTCCATCCTTGAATTTTGCTCCAGACCTTATCCTGGATGCTACCAAAAATTTCTCTTTTTTTCTTACCCACAAAAATAGGAAGACCCAAATAAGAATCCTGACCTTCACCTATCTGAATACCTAGCTGGATGCATACGGTCTCTTTAGTTTGGCTGTCAACATTCTTACTGAACATTAACTTTGATTTTCAAGGTTGATAGCCTGACCAGATGCTCTTTCGTACATATGAAGGCTATCAGCGATACAAGAGGCCTCATCATGATTTACATCGAAGAAAAAAAGGCTGTCGTCTGCAAAGAAAAGATAGGAAATAAGAGGGGCTCCACGAGCTACTCGGACGCCATTAATTCTTCCTTGATTGGCAAATTTGCTAATGGTAGCTGAGAGTCCTTCCACATACAGAATGAACAAATACAGCGACAGTGAATCTCCTTGGCGAAGGCCTTGTTTAGGGACAATCGGCCCAATCAAATCGTTCCCCCTAATCGCCCTTTAAGAAACTGTCTTGAAACACGTAATCATCAACTCCACCCACTTTTGTGAAAACCCAGCTTAATCAAAATGTTTTCGATAAAACCCACTCCATATGATGGTACGCCAATTATTGTAAATGAATGTTCGAAAATTTATTTATCATTTATATTTAAATTTATTTTATTTATAGGATTATTATCTATATTCGATTAATAGATATTCAATAGTAAATGAATACGAATATAATAAATATGTATTCGATCCATTTAATATTCACTCCAAATACATATTCATTGAATATATTCATTTATATATTCGATTATCCAAAATTTAATTAAATCAGTTATCCGTATCAATAAATAATATTTAAAAAATTATTATATATAATATATTCTATTTTTATGTATTTTAATAGATATATATTAAATATTTTAAAAAATTATCTTATATAATATATTATTATACATAATAAAATATTTTTATTTTTTCAATATGAAATTTCATAATCTATATATAAATGAATATATGTACATATATTAGTAATAAAAGAATTAATAAAAAAATTAGACAGTAATGATGTAATTAAATAATATTAAATCAAAAAAATTTAAAAAATTCATATATAAATGATAAAATTAATTAATATAAAATTATTATTGCTTTACTTTATAATTAATTTATATTGGTGTCATTTTGTGAAAACCCAGCTTAATCAAAATGTTTTCGATAAAACCCCTCTCCGTATGATGGTACGCCAATTATTGTAAATGAATGTTCGAAAATTTATTTATCGTTTATATTCGAATTTATTTTGTTTATAGGGCTATTATCTATATTCGATTAATAGGCATCCAACAATAAACGGATACAAATATAATAAATATGTATCCGATCCATTTAATATTCACTCCAAATACATATTCGTTGAATATATTTGTTTATATATTCAATTATCCAAAATTTAATTAAATCAGTTATCCGTATCAATAAATAATATTTAAAAAATTATTATATATTCTATTTTTATGTATTTTAATAGATATATATAAAATATTTTAAAAAATTAGCTTATATAATATATTATTATACATAATAAATTATTTTTATTTTTTCAATATGAAACTTCATAATCTATATATAAATGAATATATGTACATATATTAGTAATAAAAGAATTAATAAAAAAATTAGACAGTAATGATGCAATTAAATAATATTAAATCAAAAAAATTTAAAAAATTCATATATAAATGATAAAATTAATCAATATAAAATTATTGTTGCTTTACTTTATAATTAATTTATATTGGTGTCATTTTATTAATAGTAATTAATCATAAAGTGAATCAATCATTATTAAAAAAATAACTAAATTAAGAATAATTAACTTTGTAAATATAAAATAAAATAGTAAAATACTAAAATTATTAACTAGCTAAGGGGACATTAAGATTTAAGAGGGTGTTTGGGTGAACTTGTAAGCTTCTTAAAACATATTATAAGATATTTGAAAGCTTATAATATATTAAAAAGTGTTTGATAATTTTTTTTAAAAAAGAAATTTATAAGCTCTTAAAATATTATATTAAGAATTAATAAGTTTTTTTTTTTTATAAAAGTTATGAATTACTAACTTATTTTTAGTATTTTAACAAACTCCCTCAATTTTAAGCATATTAATTATAAAATTGTCATTATTAATACCTTATAAGCTCCAAAATTTTATTTTATCTAAAACTTTAAGAACTAATTTTAGAAAAAAGATCAAGCAACTTTTAAACTCGAAAATATCTTATAAAATGTAGAAACTTATAAGATATTTTAAATAAGTTTAGGCAAATACCTTCTAGAAGGTTGGAAGGTATTTGGCTAAATTTATTTAAAACGTCTTATAAGCTCTTATATGTTATAAAATAGTAGAAGGTATTTGGCTAAACTTATTTAAAATGTCTTATAAGCTCTTGTATATTATAAGATGATATTTGTCTAAACTTATTTAAAACGTCTTATAAACTCCTGTATGTTATAAGATGTTTTTAGATTTTCTATATTTTATAAGATATTTTTCGAACTTATAAGATGCTAGATTTTTTTTTAAAAATAAATTCTCAAAGTATTTGGATAATAAGATATTGGAGCTTATAAAGTACTAGCAATGACATTTTTATAATTAATATGATTAAAATTAAGAGAGCTTGTTAAAATTTTAAAAATAAGTTAAGAACTCCTTACTTTCTTAAAAAGTGCTTATAAGCTTCTAGCATCTTATTTTAGGAATTTCATAAGTTATTTTCTTAAAAAAATTAGAAAACACTGTCATTTTATAAAATATTTTGAGAAGTATACAAAATCATGCAAACAACTTTGAAATATTTTACAATATCCAACATATACATAAAATATAAGATGAATGTATCATTTCATAACTTTATTTTGTAGATTTGTACTATTATTAATTTAGAAAACTAGAAAAATTTATCTAAATATAAAACTTAAACTCTAAATCCTAAAATCTCCCAACTTTACAAATTTTAAACCCCAAAATATTAACAATAGAGAATATTTTTATTGATTAACATTGTTATATCTAAATATCTAAAATTAAATATCAATATTCAATAGCTATCGTAAAAATTAATTTTTTTTAAAATTATATTGAGATATAATATATATATATATATACACAAATATTAAGTATCAAAATATAAATCAGAGTCATATATAACAAATTAATGAATAATTAAATTTTAAAATTAATGTAACACCCATGGAATTCAGCATTTTAAAAAAATAAGGATTTAAAAATTAAGGTATTAATTGGTTGGATTTTAGGGCTTGAGAGATAAATCAAAAGGACTTGATTGTAAAATTTTTGAAAGTTTTGGGGTCATATTTATAATTTTTAGAAACTTGATTGATCACTTTTTGAAAACATAGGGGCTTGCATGGAAGACCCTGAGTCAACTAGGGTTTCACCCATAATTTTCCTAAATTTAGGGACTCAATTGTATAACTTAAAATCCTTGAGGACTAAATTACAAAATGAAAAATTTTGATTTAATACAAACAGGTAGCATGATTTTTCTTCCTTCTTTCTCCGTTTTCCTTTCTTTTTCTTCACCTTTTCTTCCTCCTTTCTTCTCTCCGCCCGTGATCACCAACCAACCCCTAACGAGCCCCCTTCAATGACAATCTCCACCAACGAAACCAACCAACTTCTTCTCCTTCATGACAACCCCACCATGCATGGTTGAATAGCCTCCGACGAGCTACCGTGAGAGAGGTCAGGAGAGACCTTCACAATGGGTTGGTGGGTTTCAGCTTCTCTGGCGGCCAATTTCGGTTCTGAGGCAAGGTTTTGGAAGAACTGAGAGAGAGGATCACAGTAGTACGTTTGCATAGGAGATTGGTGCAGCAGTAGCGATGAAAAATGGAGAAAAATAGATGGTGGAAAAAGGTGGTGGCAATCTCATTGGAGTGGATTTTGAGGCTATTCCTAGCATCAAAACTTGGAATTGAGTATATATTTGAAACTAGGAGCTCGAGAAGAATAATTTGATGGTGGTGGCAAGATTTTCTAGCAGTTGTGCACGACGGCAGCCAGCGGCGCATGGCGATTCCATGGCAATTTCTTCTCCTTGTTCCAATGATCGTAGTGGTGCTTTCAATTTGTGAATCTGGGACCTCAATAATCAATTTGTGGGTAAAAAATTTGGGAAATAGGTTTAGTTATATATATACATGTTGTATCGTATTACTTCAAATGTTGTACTGTGTTGTGAAGTGAGATTATCATATGGATTTTATATATAATAAGACCATGCTTGGATTATAGTGTAATTAGTAGGCCCAAATTTGTATTATTTTATGTAATATTAGGATTAATTGAGATAATTAAGCGATTTAACTATGATTTATGAAATTGAAACTTGAGATATGATAATTGGATTATTTGAAATGATATAAGACTATGACTCAACATATGTGTACATCAATAGGAGTTTAGTAAAAATTGGATAGTATTATTTTATGAAAATTATGAAAAATTATCAAGTATTGTAATAAGAAAATCCTAATTTTATGGATTTGCGATTTGAGTAATAGAATTGGGTTAATTGAGATAATTGGATTATTATTGATGTTTTGGGATGATGATATGAGGATAATATGTAAATGGGAGTTGGATTATACTTCTTTAATAACTTAGGCGAATCTCATGACTATTTATGTATTAGTGGCTTAATTAATAGATTTGTATTGATAGTACCGATTAAGCCCTATAACTATTATGTTAAGTGGGTAATTAGTAGTTTTAGAATATTGACAAGTAGACTAGTAAGAATTAAAGTTGAATGTGGATTTAACTATAATTATACTCTTTTGGTTAGGTAATGGAGAAATGGGTCCCACAAATTAGTAGATGGTAGATTGTGGTAGCTCTTTCTGAGACTACGTAGGTGAGGATCCACCATCCTGACCTTATTATATCTAATTGTTCTTATGGCATAACTCCTGTGAGGGTTAACTTGTTTGAATTGCTTAACTTGTATACCCCTGTGAGGGTTAGTACTTATTTTCACTATGATAAGTTAGTTATTGTCGTTTTGGCACCCAGGACTTTCAAGTGTCATTTGTTTGTACTTGTTACCATTCGGTACTTGTCATTGTCTTGTTATTTATCTCAATCGGTACTTGCTATTATTTTGCACTTGTTCCCGTCTATTGGTTATATGATTGTCAATTATCCATCTATTTTGTTATCTATTATAGTTTTTTATTGTCATAAGGGAGTAAAGGGAAGTTAATCTCTATTGTATACATGAGATAAGCCATAAGCCCTGAATTTTCGAACAAGTAATGGGACGTTAATCCTGGTTGTGTGCATGGGATAAGCTGCCTGCTCGAAACTATTGGATTTAGAAACGGGATGTTAATCCCTGCTGTGTGCATGGGATACGCCGTAAGCCCAGAACTAATGACAGGGTGAATTATGCCGTAAGCCCAGAACTAATGATAGGGTGAATCTGATAAGTCTTTTATATTTTGATCCGTATTTCAACTATAATCTGATTGTTTGTACCCTACTCATGGAGCATCAAGAGTAGTGAAGTTCTTGGTCTAGATCAAACTGTTGTCCAGGTCAAACGAGTTGTATATATTTCCTCCCAAACTGATTCGATTGAGATGGACCATTCCCCCTGAACAGATCCAGTTGCGACGACCCCGGGCCGTTCGGGCTGACAGCCGCAATCCCCAATCTAATACCTTTTGATTATTTTGAATTTGTTAATCCTTATTATTGTTCATGATCGTTTGTACTTGATCCGCTTGTAAATTGATATTTGATTGCTTGTATCTAATTTGTTCCAATTTTTATTGTTAATTGACGATTTGTTGGTTGAACTTTTCTCGACAGATCCCTCTTTTCTATATTATGAATATCCCTTACTAAGTCCTTCGAACTTGTCCCCCCCACCCCATTTCTTCTATATTTTCTCAGACAAAACTAACTGATAAGCTTGGACTTTTGGTCGGATCAGTGAGTATAATTTTGTACTAGAATAGCCATGTATATTTGCTAATGGGCATACGTGGGCATGTTTTTCTGCAGAGTGTATATGTTATGTTGAACATTTTGAAATTATTGATGGTATGTACTTAGTACTTATGCTGTATGTTATGGGATCACCTAGGTTTGTATATAACGCTTTGTAAAGGTTGATTAAGTTGAAGTATGCTGCTATCTCGAATACTCTTGTTGAGGTTGTTAAGTTTGAAATTCACTACTAATTCTATAAAGTTTGAAATGTTTTTAACGAGCCTATTGCTTATTTTGGATTTTGAGTTAAGACCGAATTGAATGGTGCCTCAATTAGAGGTTATCCCGAGAGAGGATGCTACAATTAAAAAAATTAATTACTTCAATTAAATAAAAATTATCAAAATAAAATATAAAAAAAATGTCAAAAAAAGTGTGACTAAATCACTATTCACTAAACCTTACCTCCCATTTATTTCAATTTCACTTACCTCTTTAGTCTTAACTCACACCACCCAACCAAGTACTCTCTTCTTCTTTCTTCTTTTTCTTCTTCTTCCTTTCTTTCATTTTTTTTTTAATTTCCATGTCTTTTACAGCTCTTGCCGGCAAAAGTGTCTATGAGATCCTGTCGCGAAGATGTACTGGCCTCCGCAATGCCAAAGCCGAGAGCTAACTGATTTGCTGGCTCTCGCTAGGAGGTGATGGGGTTGGAGTCCTCGTCGGCCAAACCCGTTACATTTGTTAGGTCACTGCCATGGCTGTGCCCAGTAATAGCTGGTCTCACGAGGCCAGTTTTTGCTGGCTGTAGCTGGTCACAGAGATGGGAAAGGGCTAAAGCTACTGGCCTCAACGCCCCCCAAGCCTATTTTATTTTTATTTTTTTTATCTCCCCCACCTCTTTTTTTTTATTTTTTATAATTAATAAACCATAGTAATGTTTTATTTAAATGTGTAGGTTAGAAATTTTGCATTTTTGGGCATTGTAAAAGGTAAATTATTTTAGTGTTAAGGTTATAATTACATAAATTGTGATTATGAATTATGTAGTCAATACTTTAAGTTATAATTATATGAATTATGCTTTTGGTTAATACATTGGTAAATATTCTTATATGTTTGATTTTTTTTATATTTTTTATTGTTCAACAAGTTTTGAATTGAATTATGTTTTGTTTATCACTAATATTTTGTTTATTATGTTTTGCAGTATTAAACAAATGAGAAGTTCAAGCATGTTCGTGTTGTTGGACTATATGAAAATTTTTCTTGTATTGAAATGAACTTTTAGTTTATTTCTTCTAGATTGCTGTATTATGTATTGAAAATTGTTATTTCTTTTAATTTTGTAGGAGATTTGTATGCTTGTTTGATTTTTGGAGTTTTCTAATTTTATTGTTTGTTTGTTGTTGATTTTTTCTAGATTTTATTATGTTATTTATATGATTATCTTTTTTAATGAAATTTATTAGAAAAAAATATGCATTTTATTATAAATTAACATATTCAAATATTTAGATATTTATAAACGGATATTTAGATATTTATAAATGGATATTCTGATATTTATAAATGGATATTCTAATATTTATAAATGGATATTCAGAATAATTATATCAGATATGGATATATCTGAACTTTGGATAATATTTGGTGGATATGAATTCGAATGTTATAAAAAAATATGTTGGATACGGTACTATAAAACTTAAACGGATATTGATACGGATACAGTCTATTCAATTCATTCAATATCCATTTACAGCCCTACGTATACCTTACTAATATGTGCTTTTAAGGCTGCAAAATTAGTTTGACCTTTTTCGTTTCCTTTTAGAAAATGATTAGCCTCATAGGAAATTAAGATATTATTTGTGATCAAAAGCCTTGGGATAAAAGCACTATGCGAATCATCAATAATATTTGAGAGAATTTACTTCAACTGATTGGCAAAATCCTTTGAAATAATCTTATATAGAACGTTGCAGAGAGAAATTAGCCTCAAGTCTAGCATACTTTCTGGATCTTTCTTTTTTAGTATGAGGACTAGAGTAGTTTCATTTAGCCCCTCAGGAAGTGAAACTGACCTAAAATAGTCCAAGCATGTAGTCACAATATCATTTCCCATAGTCAGCCAGAACTTCTAAAAGTAACTAGGATTCATTTCATCAATACCTGGGGATATATCCATGTGCATCTCAAATAAAGCTTTACGAACCTCGTCCACAATAAAATCTCTTAATGGGAATTTGTTTTGATCTTCAGTAACCTTGCAATGTACATTTTCAAAGATAGGATTCATGTCACAGTGTGATGCTTCAAATAGACTATTGAAATAATTCATAATCACCCTATCAAGCGCATTTTCCCAGTCTCTCTAATTACCATCAGCATCCTTCAACCAATTGATATTATTTTTCCTTCTTCTACTGCTAGCAACTGCATGAAAAAATTTAGTGTTCAAATATCCTTCCTTAAGCCAAAAAAATTTCGATCTTTGCCTCCAAAATATTTCCTGTTGCTGCAGAACTTTATAAAAATAAATCTTTACATTCTATAATTCCTCAACCATGAAGTACTGCGTCTGCCCCTAAGTGAGGACATTCTCTTACGAAGCATTCAGAGGCTAACTTTCAAGTTACTATTTAATTTCGCTGCCCAGTTACTCAGATCTTTCCCACAAGCTTCAATTTTTCCTTAAATTGTATTCAGCTTATTTCTAGACTAGCTTTCTTCTACCACCTCTCTACACCCTTCCTCCCTCATCCAGAAATTTTCAAATCAAAACCTAAACCCACGAGAATTAATCAATTACCCAAAGGGATCAATAAAAATAGGGAAGTGGTCAGATGATGAATATTCCACATTAGAAACTTTATAATTCCCAAATATGCAATCCACTCAAGAGTTGCAAGGGCTTGGTTAAGCCGTTTTTCAACCCAATTTTCACTACCACCACTTCTCTCCCAAGTAAAAAGATATCCTATCATCCCCAAGTCTACAAGCCCCACGTCAAATAAAGCATTGCAAAACCTTTCAATAAGATGCCGAGGGTAAGGAATTTTGCCTCTCTTTTCATTTTCGAACAATAAATCATTGAAATTATCTACGCAAATCCACGATAGAATTAATTTTGAAGATAAATTACAAATTAAATCCCATGATTCACTATGTCTAGCTCTTTCAGGGACCCCACAAAAACTAGTGAGTCATCATTTCCTCATGTCGCTAAGCTGTACTTTCACATCTTTGTGGTATTTAGAAAAACCAATAAGGTTTACATCATCTTTATGTTTCCATAACAAGGCCAATCCACCACTATGGCCCAACACGTCAACAACAAAAAGGCCTTCATAATCCAGTTAGGTCTTCAGGCCCTAAAAGCTAAGCTCAAAAGTAGAATCTCACCAAGAAAAATAAACCTGGTTTTTTTATTTCGGACTATGTCCTTTAGCTCCTAGATTACACTTAGGTTGCCCAGCCCACAACAATTCTAACATAGCAAACACATATCTCCAGGATGAAGTTTTTGCTTGAGAACCCAAGCCCACCTTTATGAAGTTTTTTGAGCCTGAACTCTCTTCCAAATTATTAGTCATAAATAGCTCATTTGAGATCTAATTCTCTTTAACCCAGCCACATTTTTCCACCGATACTATTTAGGATCAGTTATTGTCAACCCTTCTTCACTAAATATCTCCCTCACTATCAAATTTGTCATTTTCATATTTGTATGATTGTCATAGCTATCATCGATCATAACTTCATTCCCAATAGTTTTAAGCCTATTAATGCCTTGATTTCTACTAAAACTTTCCTTTCCTTTATGAAATTCCTAATTCTTTTCCCTTTTTTGATTTGCTTTCCATTTCCATCTCTATTTCCTCTTGTCTTTCATGGTCACTTTTCGATCATCCTGACTGTAGCCATTTTTCTTTGATTTGCATTTAATCCCTTCTATTAAGGGCTCACAGCCAAGGGCCATAAGCTTTTTCTATCAATTCTCCATGGTGATTGAAGATAATGTCACAAAACTTCTCACTATGGTTTAATATTCCACATATAAAGTAGAACATAAGAAGTCATTCATACTTAAAGTTAATCTAAACGCATTCACCACCTGATTTTTTTTATCTTCATTTTACGTTTCAATAATTTTTGGACATCGACTTCCACTCTAATCTGCATATAGTTTCTCCAAATCCTTAAAAAATTATTTGAATCTACTTTGACAAATTCCCAATGTGGTTTCCAATATCTCTACAAACTCTCTCTAACATCAAATCTATGGGCATATCATATAGTTGAATCCAAAAGCATGTGTGAAACAAAGGGACTTGCTATGGTTGATCATTTGCCTAGAGGTGTTTACAGAGTAATATGTGGTGTTAAGCATCCATGGGCCATTCTCGAGCATCCTTATCATATCAATCTCGTGGAAGAATTGAAATAGATAAAGCATCGGACTAATCTCCTTAATACACACACCTTTAACTAGCCTTTATAAGGTCACCAACCTATTTTTCATGGCATTGAAATTAATCAATTTGTCTATCAGAAAGCGCCTCACAACTGTCCATTGAAACTCTAATAGGATAACCTCGCTGTCATTATCAATTGCTAGGCCTACTTCTTCCTCTTCTTCAACAGATAAATTGGAGAACTTCTCCACAATCAAACACGAAAGCCATACAGAAATGAAAAAAACTTGTCAAAAGACAAGAGGCTCGCAAACTTGTCAAAAGACAAAAGACTCACAAACTTGTTAGAAGACAAGACAAAAATGAAACTATAATTAGGGCTCTACATAGATAATATTTTTTTTTGTCATTACTTGTCCTTTTCACCTCATGGAGTTAGTATTACTTTGTTGCCAAAAAGTTCCTAGATATGTCAAGTACACTTTATAAACTTTAACCATTTAAATGTCCATTTTCCAAAATTGCACCTATCATAACTTTTCTACATATCTGTTTAAGTGATGTGTGCTGTCAACAACTTCATTTGCTACACTCTTGAGAAGCAAGATAAAATGTAACTACTTAATAATATTCTTGGGTTGCCTCAATGCAAGTGTTATATTACAAGCTACAAAACTTATCCAAGTGTTCATGTGGGTATTTGATAATTGACATGGAGAACTTTATTTTATGTGCCTCTCCAAGTCCAAGTTTTTTGCACCTTTTGGTTGCTGTTGTATAGCACAAGCAAGTAACAATATTACTTAGCCAACAATCAAACAATAGCCATAAAGTAGGGTAAAATAAGACAAAATAAAAGTAAATCAAGCATCAAAGCAAAAGTAGATAAATCAAGAGAAAGGGACCATTCTCTTCCCTTTCCTCAAGTAAATTAAGCAACAAACCACTTGGCATAGCCAATGATAGAGCAGAAGCTCAAAACTAGTTGGAATAGCCTATATAACTTCAAAATTCATAAATAAATTTATCAAATTTCAAGCACTACCTCAAAAATGAAATGTAATGCAAACATGAAAGGCAAGTATGGCATATCAAATAAATGGTAACCATAATACTAATATAGCCACATATTAACAGATTATCCAAGCCATCATTATCAACTCCAACAGTTAAAATGCCTATCAAATTGTCCAAAAGTCAAGCAAAAAACAAAAGCACATCAAGGTTTAATACACCTTTGTTCATGTTTCACAATACCTTTAAGGAGACATAGTTAGGTGCCTACATGCTATTTATGTACCAAAATGTATTCATCATGTATATAATGCCTAATCTGAATGCAATGCACCAGAAAATAGCAAATGTACAAACCAAGCTCGTATCTCTTTATTCATCCCCAAAACTATCCATATCCACCTTATTGTGTGCAAGATGATGAGTGGCAGTAATTTGATCATCCAAACTCATATTTGCAATTTCAACAATTGCTTGAAATAAGGAAGTTCTCATTAAGGAATCCAAGTTAATCTGAGGTAGTGGTAGTTGGGTTAGCTTTTTAGCAAGGTCTCCAGGGCTATTTTAGTGTCTTTTAGTATTATTCCATCATCAACTCGAAGTCAATATAGCATGAATCTACCCTCTTTCACTTGCCAGTAGATGATACCTTTTTCTCCTTTGCCAACCTGGATGGTGGAGTGATTGACACAACATTATTTTCAATATTGTTTGCAACAGCAAATCCATCAAGAGGCTCCACATTCTTTGCTGACTTCTCTCCATCGTGTGCTTTAGAACCATGTAATAGCTCTTTAACAATATCACCCGTATCAAAGGATCTGTCTCTGATTGCTATATCATTTCTAATGATATCTACCCAACTATTATACTATGGATATGACTCGGTGCAACATTTCACTGCATCAAAATGTACCTATTTTACACAAAAGTAGACATAGCCACAAAAATTGTTATTATAAATGGATGAAAGTTGCCAAGTGAATATAAATTAATACAAGGTTTAATATTGGAAATATATACCTTGACATATTCAACTGGGGCTGATTTTGAATCCACAAGAATCATATACATTGTGGGGTCTCTAGAAGCTCCACCACCTCTGCTGCAACCAATTGTGTCTTTTAGAGTAGCATAGATTTTCTTCCAAACTTGAAGCTTTGATTTAATATGTTTAACAATGATGCAACTACCAAGGAATTTCTCTCACATCATGGACTCAACTTTGACCATATAACCACCCTTGAAAGATCCATCACAACGCCACCCACCAACCCGCAATTTCTTCAATGCATTTATTAGCGCCTCTTTCTGTTAGTGGGTTCAGAAGCAATGTGAGCCCAGAGTTGCTTTGCTTGACCTATCAATGCTATAAGAGGAGCATCCAGATTGTGCCATAACTTATGTCATTAACAAAGCAAGGTAAAAATTTTATCAAGTAAATGGAATGTATAATTCAACATTAATTATATATCCAACACCCATTAAGCATTTAATCTAAAACACGAGTGCAAATAAAACAAACACTTATACACAAAAAAAAAACATGAATTTTCAAACAGAGTAGTTTAAATTTATATATCATACAACAAGCAAACACTACCAAATTTCAAGGATAACAAAAGAAGATATATATTCTCCTCGCAAGCAACTCTAAAGAAGTACAACTATTTGAAGACTTAAGTAGTCAAAGTTCTTCTACAAACATTTTCCTAATCCTATATACTAGAATGGGAACCTTTCCATAAATGCCACATATTAGTTGCCAAGTTATCACGCTATTAGCTCTATCCTAACGAGCTCTCAATAGTGTCAATATGTTCCACATCCATCTATTGAGCGCCTTCATGACTATCCAACATAATATCCTCGAAGGAGTTAAATAGCATGTGTAAATGAATGTAATTATGCAAAAGTGCACATGCTAAGATTACCATGTTCTGAGTTTTGATAGAATAAAAAGTAGTATTTCTTAAGATAGCCCATCGACCCTTTATAAGTCTAAAATCCCTCTCAATAACATTGCGCGCCCTAGCATGCTTTATGTTAAAATATTCTTGGGGGTTTTAAGGTGCTAAGGCACCATCTTTCTAGTCATCGAGGTGGTATCTAATGCCACAGTATGAAGACAAAAACCCTTCTTAGTTGGCATAGCCGACGTCCCATAAATAGTAGTTTCCTACAAAACAAAATTGATGGCAGGCTATATGCATATACATCATACAACATGATAATAGTACTAGAATAAAATAAATAAATAATACAACATACCAATAGGCACTTTTAGGCCTTTTAGTTTGCCAATTATTGCACATAACACCTTATTATCCTCAACAAATCCTTCCCATCCGACAAAAACATATATGAAGTTCATATCACGGTTACAAACACCAAGCACATTTACAGATATTCCACCTTTTCTTGATTGATAGCATGTTTGCTCGCGTGTTGGTACATGAACCAATATATATGTACCATCATGAACACCAAGACAACCCTGCAATGAAAAAAAGATAGTTTTAAATAAATTAGGAACATGAAAGAATAAAAAAAAATTTGGTTGAGCAATAGTTAGATTAAAATTACCTTAAAGCATCTCCAAGTATCATTAGCACAATCATCGTCAATAGGTCAAGGCTTGACAAGAAGCAGCGGACTAAGTTTCATCACTACTCTTAGACATTGCTAAAAGTACTTGCTAACTATCTTACCATATCTTTTAAAATCACGCTTTGCAATCATAATCTTCTTATGATGAGATAGTATTGATTAAAAAAAAAAAATGACCTTTTTGGGAATGCCTACAAATTTATCAATTCGAAGGCCTCTTATGTGTTCCATTAGATAATAAAGTCTCCAAAAGAAATTCCTATCCATTCGCAAATTATTCAAACATGCTTGATCACTGATTTCCACTATTTCTCTAAAGTGTTTTAATTGATTAGGTATTTTAAAAATGACACTCCACCAAATCTGACTTCGCCTATGAACTCGTCTCCCATAATGTGTGAAGTAAGCAATATAAAGCAAATACATGAAAAATATGCATTGGAGCACAAATACAAGAATCCACATCAAAATTTAGAGTTTGCTATTCCAGTCCATGAGATTTTCCAACATCAATCCTAAAAGCATACAAATTTTAAGTGATCAAGAAACAACATTGTGGAAGAAACAAAAACATACAATGTCTGTGCATATAATAAATTTAGCGTATCAACAAATTACTAATCATTATCCATTTAACAAATATTTATAACAAATGACTAACTTATCCACATGAACAAATTAGTTTTTTAATTCACAATTTATTAGTTGTAACTTATCCACTTGCCATAGAATATTTATGCAAATAGTGAATCAAGTAACTCAAATTTAAGAATTGGACTAACGAGGGTAAGAAAGTTATATCAAATTTGCTTGTATTTAGAATTTAATGTCAATGTTTAACTTTCCCTCAATATAAGGACATTCAAACAAGCTTCTTTCCCTCATTAAAAGTAAAATTATTTAATGATGGGAAGGAAACTTACATGATAATTGATGTAAGTATGTTTCAATGTTATGTCAAGAGACTTATATAATGACATATATTTGTAGCACTTCATTTTTCTCAAGTTTTAATGAGAGATAGAAACTTTTTTCTCTCTTTTATCTGATGTCCAACAATCAACAGAACATGGCAATACCCAACAAGCACACAATCATAATAGTACATGCCAATACCCAACAACCACTTCAAGCCAAACAAAAATCAAAACATAGTCCATCAACCATTTCATTGCCAACAACAATCACAAACATACATTCAGTTAGAATTCTATACATGTAAAAGTATAGTTCCAAGCAAGAAGATAGTACCTTTGATTTTTCCTATACCTAAACAGTATCAACAAATCTTGGCTTCCCACCAGTACTTTGCAATGAATGCCCAGCTAGAAAGATGATAGGAAAACAAAAAAATATAGTAATATTTTAATGTTAAACAATGAAATAGAAAGAAAAAAAATAAAAGAGATAATCTAATAAAACTGAGCAAGGGCTAGCCCACCATTACGATGGTTAATGGATAACAAAGTTTTCACTTATTTTTACCAAATCTAAAGATGGGTTGTGGTGGATTAGTGCTGAGATGAAAAGAATTAGGGTTCCATGAGCAAAGAATTATAGTTCCAATGAGATGAGAGCTAATGCGAGGAAAAAGTTTCTCTTTTGAAATGGGTCTGTTCCTATGCTTGTTCTAGAGGGCTAAAATTAGATCAAGAAAAAAAATAAAAGGTACAACAATGGAACAAAAAATATTATTGTGGGGGTGCGATTATATAATTACACTCCTAGGCAAAAATTACAATAGCAGCTTGTAGCTTCTATAGTGATAGCTCGGTCCAAAAAAAGGGCTAGTTCAATGCTGTAATAAGTGATATCAAACAACAAATAATGTGAGATTATTCCACCTTATAGTGACTAATAGCTATTATCAAACACGCCTAGGGTGAATTACATCCATACCATACCCCCTGAGATTTGGTCTATTTACAAAAAAGTTCTCATTGTCTTGAAAATTACATATACCCTCTGACATTTGCCAACGTTTAATATTTTAACCCAATCATTAGTCAACATTAGAGTTTTGACCAATCACCATTAAAAAATTTAAGTAAAATTTCAAAAATACCCTTTATAATAATCGACCTCTTTTTTTGACCAAATTTGACCTTTTCTTGTGGACAAAAATACCCTCTGGGGTTGATATTGTAAGAAATTCTATTAAATTTATTTATTAAAAGAATAAATAATTAATTAATTAAAAACAAAAGGAAAAGAAAAATAGGACCTTCTCCTTCTTCACACCACCATCTGCCTACACCCACTCACCCCCTTTCCATTGCAGCCACTCAACCGCACCATGGTCTGGTCAATGATCAGCTGCCTGACCAAGCGGCCAACAACTGGTTGCCCAGCCATGGCTGGATGGTGCCCTAGATTTGGGAATGGGGTGGGGTGGGTGTATTAGTATATATACTATATATTTATTATGTGTATATATATTTATTATATCTTTATTGTGTATGTATGTGATATGGGATAATCCAGTAGGCCAGCAAGCCCAGCTTCAAATGAGACAGCCCATGAGGCCCAACATGATATGGGATAATCCAGTGGGCCCAACAGGCCCAGCTTCAGACGAGACAGCCTATGAAGCCCAAAGGCACATCTATCTGGTCGACCTGTATCGACCTCATTTGGTAAGCTCCGCGGTTGACCCGTATCGACCTAAGGGCCATTTCAAAAGTTTTAGCATTCAAATCCGATCGACATAAATCGACCTCTGGGTATAAGATGGACAGGTCGAATTCCTCGGCATTGATGACACATGGCAGCTGATGTGACCACTGCCAACTTATGTAACCGCTGCCAACAACTCCAACAATCCTGCCAACAACTCTGGCAGGGACATGCTCCTACTGGCATGGTTATTCGAGAAAACAGGAGATTGAACCACTTGGCACAGTACCGGGATCTGGACGAAGAATGACTCCCAACCCCCTATCATGGGAAAAAGCCAAGTACACCTAATAAGGGTACTTAGGTAAAATCACGCCCACAGCAGGCTATAAATACTACAAGCACCACCACGCTCAAGGTAATACCCTTTACACTAGTCTAGTCACTACATACTATCTCTATTCTTCAATCTACCAAAACTAACTTGAGCGTCAGAGTACCTTAGCCGGGGGCCTCTTGGCTAGTTGACGTGTGTTCTTGATTGCAAATCTCAAGCCTAAAATAACTCAAATCAAACGGAGTACTTGACCCTCTAACTCTCAGCAACATCATTTGGAGCCGTCTGCGGGAAAATTTGAGATTGCAGCAAAAAA
>JACGDI010005841.1:316159-344399 GCA_014898725.1 Jacaranda copaia
TTTTTTTTTTTAAATCCCAGATTCAATGAGGCAGGCAAGGTACCCACCTCACTGAAGCAGGCAAGGTGCAGCAAGGCGCTTGCCTAGGGGCGCCTTGCTGCTGGCACCTGGCCCAGCAAGGGCGAGGCCTGGTCACCTCGGGCGAGCCAGGCGGACGCCTTTCATAACATTGCATGAGTTGTTTTTGAACAGAAATGTTGTATTCTAGAAAGTAACTGTTATGAAGGATAACATTACATACCAACACTAGATAAGATTTGAAAGAGATAATGAGATTGCACCATCTTTATAGCTTTAGTCTTTACAGGGCTCAGAGTAGGTTAGACAAACATTTAATCTCTATGTACTAGCCTATTTTAATAGGGTAATATTTTATTTTTTTTTTCTGTAGAACTTATAGTTTTGTTATCCTTAAGTTTTAAACAAGCTAACTTCACTATGTTCTCTTTGAAGATACGCGGAGATTTCATCCTTGTTACTGGAGATACTGTGAGCAACATGTCACTTACACAAGCACTTAAAGAACATAAGGAGAGAAGGAGAAAGGATAGCAATGCAGTAATGACCATGGTCATTAAACAGTCAAAGCCATCTCCAATAACTCATCAGTCTCGTCTTGGAACAGAGGAGCTGTTTATGGCAATTGATCCCGAGACAAAGCAGCTACTGTATTATGAGGATAAGGCTGATACTTTGAAAGGGACAATCACTCTGGACAAGGCATTGCTGATTGATAATTCTTCTATATTGCTTCACAATGATAAGCAGGTCCAGTCTTTGTTTTTGTTGTTTAAGCTTATGCTTCTGTGAATTCACTATATGAAACCATATAATTGTCCCCCAGAGAAAAGGAATGTAAAGAAAGAAACAAAGGCAAGATTTTTTCCATCTAATAACTCAGAATGAAAAGTTGTCTGCTGTGTAACTAGCATGTTCTAGGCCCTAATCTGTTACTTATTACAACATTCTAGTGGAAGACAAGCAAGCTCAGGCTTCAAAATTTTTAAATCTATTGCTCTCTGTCTGTCTGTCTTTCTCTGTGTCTCTCTATCTCCACCTCTCCCTCTTCTTTTCCCCTCTATCCTCTGTGTGAGTCCGTCTCTATTTATCTGCGGGGCCTTTTTTTCCCTCACTTGATGCTGTAATGTTTTTGAGTTGGGTTCACCACTGGTGTATGAATGGTGAATTAACAAAGCAGTCTGTATTCCAAGCATGAAAACAAAGAAAACTAGGTGTTAAGATTTCTCATTCTCAATCCTGCAGTAGCATGAAGGATAAAACAATTCGCTTATCATTGCTGTCTGAAAAAGCCGAATTACAAAGATATAATTTTATTAAAGGAATTTATGATGCTAATACATGAAATTTTTAGAAGCACCTACGGACATTGTTACTTGATTAAAATATTTTCAATTGGTGTATGGGCTGTTCATTGGATTTTTTAGCTTCAGCAAAGCTTTCATCACTGCCCTTGATCACCTCCTTCAGTAAATGGTCTGGTTGCTGCTTGAAGGGAGAGAGATGCTTATGTAAACAATGCCACAACTTGCACACTGTCTTATTTGGAGGCAAAAAAAGTGCCAGATTGCACAGTTCATTAAAATTGCTTTAGGTTGATTACTTGATTAGACTTCCAATTGAAATAGGGCATTACAAACATAATCTAATAATGATACTAACTATAATTTTTTTTTTATTTTTTGGTTTTTTTTTGGGGGGTGGGGGTGTACAAGTTAACTCCCTCCATAAGGTGGTGTGGATGCTGACCTGTTAATTTTGAGTGATTAGTCTCCAAGAGAGTGTAGACAGTGATTTGGAGCTTCACGGTGAGTGAGTACATGGAAATAAAATGTCCATGTGATGCAATGTATGATATTGAGCAAGCTATGACAAAGATTAACTTTTTATTGAAAGCAATTGGGTAGCAAACTTGACCAAAAAGAGGCCAAAGAAGGAGGGAAGGAGAGGTTGTCTTGTCTACAGTAATCTGTTATATCTGTTATGGATATGTTTTGGAGATTTATAGGTTTTATGATGCCGTATAGGCACACACACTCAAGAAATGGCATAGAGAAGTTCTAATTATGTAATTGCAGGCATATATGTTTCTAGACGTTGGGTGACTGAGAAAGAGGCGGTGGATTGCTTGTAAATCACTCCCTGAATTGCTTAGGTATCTTACGTAGATTCAGAATTGCATCAGACAACTTGAAGCTAGGCTACATATCTCTGAAATTCAGAATTACCGTCAATATTGGAATTGAAAGCCATGGAAGAATTACAGATTCAAAGAATCTGAACCATGTGATTAAACTCTTAGTTTAGAAATCCAATCAGGTTCTCTATAAGTAACTTGAATAGACATGCTAGAAGAATTAGTAACTTCAAAAATATTAAGAAAATTGTGATTTGACATCTAATAAAAGCTTCTAACAAATTCTCGAAATATGGGATTTTTAAATATTATGAATCTTTTCCTGTATTAAAAATAGGGAGAAAAGAATAATAAAATGGTCAAAATCTAATCAATCAATAAGCACCCTCTTAAGAGTTGTTGGGACCATTTGTTATCATATATTTAAAAATTTTAATGCTTGCTGCTGCTTATTTTATTTACTTTACTGCCATTGATCTTCCATTTTTATCAACATAATGTCAGATTGTTAGTTCTTTGTGGATGTTGGAATAAGTTGCTCATGCAACTTTCATTGCATTGGATCTGGTGGATGCTTCTTAAAGAGTATAGGCAAAAGCCAATATCTCTGCCCATGGAGATGGGTCTTTATGTGTTAAACTTTTTGGCTAATGCATTCAACTCTTGTTGCTTGTGATTCTGTACAATCTTATATTTAATGTTTCACCAAAATATAAGTTTGTTCTCTCTATTTTTTTTGTTTACTAGTGTTCCCAGAGAGCTTGTTCTACTGAAGTAACTGAACCTTTTTTTCAGATGTTCCAGAGGAATCGTATATGTGATGTTCTCACTATTGCTTTGGTTTCTGCAGGATTGCTACATTGACATATGCTCCCCAGAGGTTCTTAGTCTTTTCACAGACAATTTTGACTATCAGCATTTACGTCGTCACTTTGTCAAGGGGTTACTTGTTGATGATGTAAGTATTAATAGGGCATTGGATCATCTAGAGAAACTAATTCGCTTACTCAACATCTTATCTTAGCACTCAAAACTTCAGGATGAAGTAATGCCACATAATTATGACGCAACCTTTAATTTTCTTCCTACATTTAAAACCAAAAAATTAAAAAATAAAAATAAAATAAAATAAAATTGCATCAGTATGCATTTTGTAGCATATATGCACATATGTGTGTGGCAGATCTTTGAAATATGATCCTTCCGGATTCTTGAGTTGGTGCTTCAATTATGTTGAATCTTTTTGTTAGTAGTTTAAGGAGAAAAATTGTTTCATATGTAAGAGATGTCGGTGGTGATATACTGTGTAATCATCAGCAATTTTTAGGATGAGAAAGCACTTTTGCTCAGTGATTGACATGTTTCTCTTCCATGGGTCATTTTATTCTATTATTGATGATTTGGAAGTGTTAAAGAGTTAAGGGTATTTTGTTAATTGTCTTGTCCTACAGTTTTGTATAAATTCCGGATTGCTTTGTGTAGATACTCATTGAGTAATGAATGACGGTTCTCCCAAATTGTACTCTAACCACTTTCAACATGATGCACAGCTGAACTTAATTGAAAAGGACAAAAAGAAGAAAGAAACAAAATAACAAACCATAGGCTGACAACACAGCAAAAACCTAAGCATCAAAACACCTGCCAATGTCATCAATCTCAGTCAGTCAGTCACCATTGCTGTCCGTTGTGTTGCAATTAGTAGGTTGGTGTGGAGTTTGCCCTGGTTCCGGGCTCTGCACCTGTTCAAAACCCAGTTTCTGAATTTTGTAACTTTGATGTGAAATTCATCATCATCCTCATGCTCCTCGTTGATGTCTGTGAGTTGCCAAGCTTTGTTCCCTGCAGGTCCTGGCAGTTCACCATGTGCACTGTCATAGCCTGTAGTTTCCATCGGCATCTAATTGTTTTTTTTTCAATTATTATTTATTTACCAGTTGAATTGATCTACATTCTCAACTTGTCCTCATCGTTGCTGGTTAGATCTGCTCCACCCTAGTTCCTTTCATTGTTGTTTATCACGCTACTGATCATGCGTTCTTTGTCATTGCCCAAGTTTGGTTGCTGCTCATTACAAGCATATCTGTTGTGATTTCTTCTCCTTCCACTGCTGCCATTGCAGGTGGTTAGCACCATAGCTTTGACTGCTTTGCAGATGTTGCTGTTGTAATCGAGTATGCCAGATGAGATTGGTCTCATCAAGTTGCTACGGCCAGTTATGTCAACTTTTGTTCCAATGTTACCCTTTAAATCAGTTGGTATCTCTTAGGTTGTTTCTCTTTGTGCTTAGCCTGAACTTAAGTTGTTAGGCTGTGTATATTGGTTAGATTTTGCGTCTCAGTATATGTTTCTGTATGCTTGGGCTGTTTCAGTTTGTGGCCTGCATTTTTTATCCACCTGGTAGCTGAAAAAAAGAAAATTTCAAAAAATAGTAAGGACTTATGGAGCAAACCAAGTTTCATGGAGCATGGTTTGGCAGTTCCCTTCGCTGGTGGTTTTGTAGTTGCTACATAGTTGATGTGCTTTGTTTCGTTGTTGCTGTGCTGTTGTCCTTGTGGTGTGGTCATTCTTAGATATATTCTGGTTTTTCAAGTACATTGTTCAAACTAGTGTTGGATCTTTATTGTTGTCAATTACCGTGGTTGTGGTGTGGTTGCGGTTGTCATGGATTCGCTAGTTATCCCTGCTGCCATTGCAGCTGTTATTCAGATTTTGAAGCGGCCATATCTTCTATGGTCCGCACAATGTTGTTTAGTTGTTTAATCAGAGCCGTCTCAATGGGACTTGTTGGTTTAATTGTTTAGTTGTTCAGTTGTCTGTTAATTATTGTCCAAGGTCAATTCCTTGCGCAAGTTGTATCATCATCTCGGGTGATGTTATTTGTGTTTTAAGGTGGTTTTGTTGTCTTGTGTCCTTGTCCCATATTTTCACTGAGTCATTATTTCTTCACTTCATTGTTTCTATATCAAGATTGAAGCATCGTTTCTTCCTGCTTGAGGAGAGTGGTAGTGTTGGGGTGTTTTGGTAATCCTTTACTTTGTATTAATCCTCACTATGGTCGAATAAATGAATGAAAACCATTGTGCCAAATTACATTTTCACCACTCATTGTGGCAAATTACATTGTTACCCTTTTCAAGAGTCGGCATGTTTTTTCCTCTTAAGTATGGGCTTTTATTTTTCACTTCTAATTATCTTTCCTTTGTTCAGATTATGGGTTACAAGATATTCACCCATGAAATTCATTCAAGCTATGCAGCTAGGATTGATAATTATCGGAGCTATGATACCGTAAGTAAAGATATAATCCAGAGGTGGACTTATCCTTTGGTACCTGACGTGCAGTTCTTTGGAAATTTTGTGACAAAGCTTGAAAGGCAGGGACTGTATCGAGCATCAGGTGAAAAAACTGAATTATGTGAAATTCATCTTACATTTATATTTAGCTGTATAGGGATCGATTGCTAAATGGATCTCTGTATAATTTATTCCTGTACCTTTGGACTAAAAGTGGAGTGGTGTAGTTGTGAAAGGAACTTCTTCTTCTTCTTCTTCTTTTTTAATTTTTTTTATTTTTTCCCTTTCACTTTCTGTCTTTCTGAAAAATGATGCTACATAAATCCTGAAGGATACTTCGTACTCCTCTATTTATTTGCTATTCAACTTCTGTCAGCTGTACTTTTATGTCTTGGAGCTGTAATAGAATTTTATGCGTGGGGTGGTTCTTCATGAGACTATAGAATCCCAGACTTGCAGAATTTCATATCTTATAGATAATACCAGCCTAGAATGCAAATTTAAATGGAGTAATTTGGACGATCTGGTGCTTTCTCTTACTATCTTGTGAAAATGATGAAAGAATTGATGGAACTTGGCCAATCATGAAAAAGGTCGAATAAAAAATGTTTTAAAATACTTCCAAATTTAATTGATATTTACCTTGTGCAATAGATGGAATCTGAGCATACTCTTTTCTGAATTATACCTTTTTGCTTTGCTTTTTGATGTTTTACAATAATAGCATGTAACCAAAGAGCATTATGTGAATGCTACCTTTAGCAGATCTGTATCTCTTCGGTGGTCTAGGCTTAATGCATTATCTCCACTTTATGTTGAGAAACTCCTACTATTAGCATCTCATGACTGTGTCACATCATACCTTCTTGATGATGATGTTGATTTACAGACATTGGGCTATCACGTTCTGCAAAAATTGGCCCTTTTACTGTTATTGGAAGTGGCACAACAATTGGAAACTACACAGAAGTGTCAAATTCTGTCATTGGAGAAGGTTGTATAATTGGATCGAATGTATCAATTAATGGGTGCTATATTTGGGATAAGGTTGCCATTGAGGATGGGTGTAAATTAAAGCATGCTATAGTTTGCGATGGGGTGATCATGAAGTCTGGAGCAGTTCTAGAAGCTGGTGTTGTTTTATCTTTCAAGGTATTCCTCCTTGAAGTGCCTAACGTTGGTTTTCCCTTTCTTTAGGTGTCATTCATTCAATTCTTGCAGTTTTACATGTTAATTATTGATTTTTTGTTTTTTGACTTGCATGGAAGTTTAATGTGTTCTGTGCCACTGTCTGATACTTAAGTTTGATATATAAAATTTTAGTTTAACAAAAAAAATTCTATCCTCTCCAATCACGTTCCCCCTTGAAGATTAATAATTTCAAATAGATGCCGACTCCATGTGACCAGAATTTGGTAGCCCTTTATCCCATGAATACATAATGCATACTTCAGATTAGGCTATTAAGGTATGAAACTGTTGCTTGTTTCCCTTGCCAGTCGAGGACTTTTTACTCCTGTATGGGTTAAACAAACACTTGTGTTTCACTTTGGAAGAGGAAAGCTTGCATAACTGCTACTATTCTCTGTAAAAGCCTTTACTGTCATGGAATCACTATGCTTGGGGACACTTCAGACTCTGGTGACAAATTTCTTAGCCATAAATTTTTGTCAAATACAAGACTAAGTTGTGAGATGAATTTTACAAAATGAGTTTTGCTAAATTCTGCTTACGGTCACTTTGTGCTTAGAAAACACATCCACAGTTAGCAATATGATTCATTTAGTCTGGGATGTAATTATGGCATGTGGTTTAATGCGCTGAAGCTGTGCAGGTTGTAACTGGGCAACAGTTTGTTGTTCCTGCATACTCGAAGGTTTCTCTACTTCAACAGCCTGTCAAACAAGACAGTGATGAAGAGTTGGAATATGCTGATAACAGCAGTGGAAACATAGAAATTGCACGTAACTTCTGAAACCTTATAAGTATCTTATGCTTTTCCATTGGTATGGAGTTTAATTATAAATGCCACATTCACTTAGTTGAAGGTGCAATATTTGTTTAATGACCATTCCCTCTAATCATTTGTATGTATTTCAAATCTTTCTTCTTTTTCGATTTGTTGTGTCTTGCAGAAACTTGCCTCCTCCCATTGTAGAGTTAGAACATTAGTGATGATGTGATATTTTCCCTGTACCAAGTTCAGCGAAATGCACTTTTCAGTTTAACTGAGGGACATGCAAGTTTAGTTGAGCATGAATCCATTTCCCAGAATGAGATATGTTTGTGGCATGGCTGCATTGGCTCATAACTATTTTTAAATTTTATTGAAATGTTCTAGGATGCTAGCTATCTTCGCAATAAGCAATAAAGTAAGTGATTATGCTTTAGTATTGAAAGCATATCTCTAAAATGAAAAACGACATTAGAGGTTAGAGAAGGAATCAGGCCGTGCAAATGAATTGGCAAATTGAAAGGTTGGACTAGTGTAGCTTATTCATGGAGTTGTGACATGATTTGTACTTAAAAGTAAGAACTGTGGGACATTTGTGAAATAGTTTGTCAATTTACCAGTGCTTTATGTATTCAAACTACTTTTTTGATCATGAATTGAAGTGAAATTACTACAAAAACTGATGGCTTGTCGATCATCAGGTTTGTTATATCTGATGTTTATACATATGTCATAAAATATGGAATGAAATTTATGCCTTCTTGAATTATGGATATATCTCATTGCTTTGTTCACGCACTGAAAATGTTGAACTCCACAATTGGTATTATCTGAACCAAGCTTTGTCAGTGTTAAATCAGTAGTCTTCTTTTGCCTATTTACTGGTTATAATTAGGGTTTCTTCCAGTTAAATTTATTCTGTTTGTATTTTACTGGTTATAGATCTTGTAAAAGCTGGATCTTATTACTTTTAAGTAATTTGTCTATGAAAATCTTGACTTTCATTTTTCTAATTTGAAACTACTTGCCTCTTTAAGCTGGAAATTTTTGAAAATTGAATGGACTTTTAAAATTAAACTCATTCTTTGTAGTGAGAAGATCGCTGTCATTTTCCTTTTTCTGATTCAGAAAAGTATTTGTGCACTTGAAAAAAACTTGCAGTTATAGGAGGTTTCTGATATTATAGTCTACAACAATTTTGTCTGTCTTCATTTTTCAATGCATGTCCGGATAAAGGGATTTGGGATAATGTGTTTCCTTCTTTCAGTACTGTACTGCTTCAAAGTTAGAACTTTCACTCTATATCTCATCCAACTAATAGAAAATGTTCTGTTGAAAGTATATCCATTCATGCATTCAAATTTGTCACTGAAATTCGATGTAAATAGTCTCTTACTACATGTTCTTTGATATGAAGCAATATCTACCCCTGAAAAGCTGGAGGATGAATTGAGGACCAAATTTTCTGATTCACAAGTACAGGCTGCATCTGAGGTCCATTTTTTCTCCTTAGTTTTCTTCTTCCCTTACCAGTTAAACAGCTATAAGCAGCTAAAGTTAGCCTAAATATCATGATGTGGCCTTTTAACCAAAGCTAATGCCTCCAAACTATTTTCTTCCTTCCCTGGTCCTATGTGAATATAATATTGGTGAGACTAGCTTTAGATTTTTAGTTTCTTAAACTATTTTAAATATTTAAACAAAAGTGAAAATCTGCATGCAGAAGCACGAAAAACACAAAAATATACATTGTATCTCTATTGGCACATATCAGAGATGACATGAGTCTGCTAATCATGAGAATTAAGAAAAAGAAAAAAACATGGAGTTGTATCACATACAAGATTCACCATCAAATGGAGCCAATTTTTTTCCCTATAGTTTCCCACTTCAGTTTGCCATGTCCTGTCTCATAGTCTCTGAGCTGGAGCAACCTGCTTGGGTTCCTGATATGTAAAGTTTTTTGTGCTTTTTGAAGGGTGCATTTCCCTAGAATTCATCCGCCTTCTTGAATCATTTGGCTGCTACCTCCTAATAAGCAGGTTGGATGGGAGCCCTTTTTGCTAGCTTTTTAGAGGAGAGACATTTTAATTACCTATCGGGCATCCAACATAGGAATAAATTTTGGAAGTCCAGATGATACTGCTCACACCAACCAAAAAGGGCAAGATTTTTAAAAGCTGACAAATTCAAATAGGTGAATACCAAAGCTGCTTAGTCGATCATGTTCAGCTTTCTGGATTACTTCCTACTAGATATGGCTGTTAAAGTGTGAAGAATGGATCATACTCTCCTTGAGTATGCATATGTTGAGGAAGGTGGTAGAAAAAACTTCATTGAACATTATCTACCATGTAGATTGCGTTGGTTCACTGATGGAAACTGGATGCTATTTCTTTTCTGGAGAAAAGCATCGCATGCTAGGGCCAGGCACCTTAAGATTACACCATACTAATATAGCCCCAAATTCAAATCTATTTATTTCCTCTAGCCATAAAGTGGGACCATTTATTTGACTGATATTATGACATGAACTTGTGTTAGGGGATTGGTTATCTATGCTTTCTGATCATTAATTTATTGACCAGGTTGGTAACGGTGGGGTTGGCTTCATTTGGTCAGTTAGTGAGGGAGGGCATGAAGAAGAATGGAGGCATTCAGTAGCACCAATACCTGCAGATCAACTTGTTGAAATTATCAAAAAGGCAACTGATGAACTGGTGATATCAAATGAAGATGGCAATATTCTTCCACCTTCAGGAGAGCTGGAACCCGATTCTGTTAATGGTTCTGATGAAGATGTCAGGGATGATTCCATCCACTTTGAGAAAGAGGTGCATGCAGATGATTATACTTATCATACTTGAATGGTGTTTGAATCCTAATATCATTTCTCTTTTTATTGCAGGTTGAAGCAACTTTCCTGAGGGCTGTAAACGAAAATGTCACAGAAGAACATGTTATATTAGAAGTAAATTCACTACGGTATGATGTGGTCCTTTCCATTCATTTATCTTTCTGAACTTACTGCAGGTGTGAGAATTTATATTTTAAGATTTACCATTTTGGCTTCATGTTGTTGAAATCATATCTGTTTGCTAAATCCAAAGATCACTTATTTCGAAAACATGGACATAGGACCAGTGAAGATAACTAAGTCAAGAGATCATCACAAATGCTAAGCCTGCACATTTCGTTGATTTGAGTGTTGCTACAGCTCAGTGAAATTTATTTTTATTCTGTGCAAGTTTTTTACAATAATTTTTTGGTAAGGTCAATGCTATTAACTAAAGAAATGTACACCAAGTTGCAGTAATTCACAGCTTACGCAAGAAAATCCTTCAAAAGAACATGCTAGGACTTAAAGATGGATGTGTGTTATCTAATGTGCTTCTAAACTATTCTTTATGGTATATCCTATAAGTTTAATCCTTGTCTCTTTTGTGCCTCAGGTTGTCATACAATCTGACTGCTGCTGACTGTGCTGGTGCATTATTCTATGCAATGATGAAATTGGCATTGGATACTCCACATGGTTTACCTGGTAAGTTTTCCCTCATTCAAGTCAATCCTTCCTTTGACATCTACTAGCTGTAAAACCTTTTCTTCTGACGCCAAAAATCTTTCCGAAATCAAACTACTTTTGCAGTATGAGTATAAAGGTTATTATCACAAGCTTCAATTGGTTGGATGTTGTAATTACTGTGATATTAGTTGCATGGGCTAGTCTTCACAATTTTAAACTACAAAAAGTGTTCAATCTCAAATAGATCTATATTACGTACTGGACATGCTAGCATGAAAAGTTTTGTGTTTCTTTTTGAATCTTTTATCTGATCATTTCCACCCTTAAAGCTAAAGGCCCTGAGGCCTCTGAGAATTGCAATAAGTGACAGAATCATTTGTTTCAATTGGTAAAATGTTAAATCATTGATTATGCTTTTCAATCAAAGTTCATGTCTAAGCTTATGTTTTGGCACCAACCATCTACTGTCTCCCCGTTTGTGATTTGAAGCAAAAATGAAAAATGCAGAAGGCTGTGCCAGGCATATGTATTCATAAAAATACATATATTCTTGCCATAAAGCATGTCTTTGCCTTTGTTTAATATTTTACAGGGAGGTGGCCTGGTGCAATCTGTGGTCATAGAATTTGCTTTTGGCAAGTCTCACTAGCAGTCCCACATTGACATTTTCCCAATGACATTTTCACTAAGAAGCTTTAGAAAGCATAATTATACTGCTCTAATAAACCACAATTTTGGTACAAGATGCTGAATCCTGTACTTTATAGTAAATTTTTAACTAAAACTAACTAAATAGAATAGAGTGAGAAATGACAAGTATATGGAAATTTACTGTCCTGGGACTAGGTTGCTTAATTCACATGATGCTTAGTGAAGCTGTCAACACTTATTACCTGTGGTCCTTGTTTAAATCTTAAACTACAAAAGGCCAATTATGTTTTGTGGAGATAACTGATTTTTAGAATGGAGTCCCATTATATTGTGCTGCTCAAGCATGCAGCTTTAAGCGTATATGAGCTTTGAGGACTGCTTGACAGGAAGCGAAAGTTAATATAGTTGGGTCTATATTGTCCTTGAATTGGAAAGGAAGTATCTGGGTAAAAAAGTAAAACCTCTGCATTGATTAAGAATCCATAAGTCATCCAAACCTGAAACTTTTGCAAGTAATGTTGTTAGTTTTATTGTGTTACTTTATAACTAAAGCAACAAAGTAACACATACTATAACAACTAGCCAGCTCTATCCAGGCAAAATTTTAAAGATTTTTGATGAACCTCAAAATACTTAACATAAGACTTCTCTCTCTCTGTCTTGGACCTTTATGGTGTTTAGTAGGGATTTACTATAAAATTATCACATGGCGAGACTTCAAACTGTGGCTGATTTGGTTGATTGTAGAAAAGTTCTGAAAATTATTGTTTACTCGATTTCATGCATTTGTTTGGTAAGCACAGTGGATCTTGAAGACTGATAAAGTTTATCAATGGGGGGCCTTCATCTCCTAAAGTATGTTATGTCATTTTGAGAAGTGGAGTACTATATATACAAAAGGTCTATCTAAGAGCTGGCTTCAGGAAACTGAATAATTGTATCATCACTACAACAACCAAAGATATTTAGCAGGTATTTGGCTGAGTTCATACAAGTTTATCAAAACATTTTATATGATATTGTCGAGCTTATAAGATGTTAGGTAAATTTTTCAGCAAAGGAGTTTATGAGATTAAAAATAAGATGTTGCTATTTTATAGGCTTTTCATTGAGAAAAAGAGGGAGTTCTTCTTGACAATCTCCTTTAGTTTCTACCATATTGATTATAGAATTGTCGTTACTAGATCAACTCCATGATCTTATTTTAAGATTATTTTTAAAATAAAATCTCACATCTTATAAGTTTGAAACACATCTTATAAGATTTAGAAGCTTACACATATTTTAAATAAGCTTATTAACCAAAAAACCTTCACAGCTTAGGAGAACAGAGTCCTACTCATGTCTCTTAAGAGTTAGAATTTGAAGTAATTGTGTCGCCTATTAACTTGTATAGATACCTACATGGGTTGAGTAATGAATGACAAACAAAATTCCAAGTTTACACTATCATGCTGAGATCTTGTTCAGCATGGTACCTAGAGCCTATATTGAGTAATTAAAAAGAGAAAAACCAAAAAGAAATGAAAAAAATCTTTAATTACGAAAACCCTAGGCTGCAGCTTCCACCAGAACTGGGAAAACACAGCTGTGACTGCCAAGTTGAACCGCCATCACCACAACTATTGTAAGCCATTCATTTTTTCATGGTCCTCCCCCTTGAATCACTTTGTTTCCACTGTATCTCCATCCAGCTTCATGCCTTCAAAAATAGATGGTGTTCCATCATCGCCACAATAACATTCTGTCTGGCACCTCTATAGCATACCTAAATGTTACCACACACTGCTAGGCCATCAGAATCTTTCAGATGTTAAAACTGGTGTCATCTTCACGTGTCAAATAAGGTTCGGTTGTGAACATCCTTCTTGATCTTTTTCTGCAGGCATAAGAGTTCTTTTCCTTTACACTGGGCAGAAGTCACATGTTATGTCGTATTTCCCAAAATAAATGTTTGTGTTATGGCACAAGTCTTAAGTTTCCAAAAAAAGAAAAGAAAGAAGGATGAAATTTCTACATAAATCAAGGGTGATATATTTTCCTAATAAAAAGGATATCCTAGAGTCAATTTAAATATATTCCAATTATCGCCCTCAAGCTGGAGCCATATCAATTGTTGCACAAAAATGGAGACACACACACCCAAAAAAGAAAAAAAGAAGGAAAAAGAAAAACATAACTCTAGGACATTAAATATTCTAATTCCCCCTCCAGATGGGCATCCCTGGAACCCAGAGCAGAGAAATAATAAATTTATGTGAGCACCTAAACTTTGAGTAGACAAGTCAGAGAATACAACGAGATTAGATATAGATGTGACTATTTCAAATAGAGATGACAACATAATTGTGACAGAAGCAAAGAGAGACCACAGTATACTTAGGTAGAATAGAAGAAATCACAACGTAGTTGTGACTTGTGACAGAAGCAGACAAAGATCATGACATGACCATAGCAGAAGCAGATAGATCTCAGAGCATAGCTATGACAAAGCTATATAGAGATCACAACACAGCCATGACGAAAGTAAAAAATGATCACAACTTAACTGTGAAAACAGATAGAATTCATGATAATATTTCACTAAATCGTGACTGTCAGAGTGGTTTTTTTGTTTTTTTTGTTAGAGGGGGGAGGATTTTGTGAATAATTGAAGGCTTAATAAAGCTTGCGCTAGACATAAAGAAAACTGATGAAAGAAATTTGGCAAAGCTGTTTCATTTTCTTTTTCTTTTTTTCTCTTCTTACTTTTTTCCTCCTTTTCTTGAGACTCAAATGAAAAAGGCCTCAAAATAAGAAATATTGAAAGCAGAGAAAATCAGAAGATGAAATCTGTTGATTTTGAGATTTTGGCAACAAAGGAGGAGAGATGATGATAGAGTTAGCAGTAGTGCTGGTGAAAGGATATGTTGATACAACAGAAGAAGAAAAGATATTGGGTAATGGGGGCCGGAAGAGGTAGGCTGACTGCTGGCTGAGAAAGGAGATGGGTTAGGGTTTCTCTGTTTTTTTCTTCTTCTTCACCCGCTCTAATGGCCATGTTAAAAAAAATATAACCTGTCTTATATATATAGGAGAATAGGATAATAGGGATGAGTACAAATTTGGAAAGAAAAGAAGATATTTTCCTAACAAAAAGGTTTATTAGAATCAATCTAAATATATCCCAACAATGACAAAATAAAGAAGTCATTTCAATTGCTTGGAAATACTAGGCCTAATAAAGGCACAGAAACAGATGGAAATTTGAACATTCTAATAAAATTGGGTACCTCAATTTACTATATGTACTTGTTATTATTACTATTTTAAGTTTTTTGCCCAGTAGGCTAGATAAAATCCGCTTTTTTCTGCCCTCAAGCATGTCCTATTAAAGTTGTTTAGGGAGGGTGAGCTGCTGGTTGTTTGCCATCTATTGTCAACCATTCATGCAAGTTATACATCATTCTAGTTATTGTTATTTGTCATTCTTTTTAGTGTTTTTGAATTCATTGTTTTGGTTTTTCCTATTTCATTAATTCTTTGTTGAAAAATTGGTACAAAGCTTGGAGCATTGTATCTATGTTCTATCTTGAGGGTGGGTGTTAGGGTATTGTGGTAATGGTATGGTCTACTTAGGGGTGAGTGGTGAACAACATTTGTTCAACTTACATAATAACTCAAATTGGACCATGCTTGGTTCAGTGAATCTTCCAGAAATGACTCAAATTGTATGTTGCAATTCTTTCTTCAAGAATGTGCATTTTCAAATGATTCAGATCTAGGAATAGCAGTCCTTTCCTTCTTGATGCACATGATGAAAATTTTAATGCTTTCTTGCAGGAGAACTTGTTAAAAATGTTGCTTCTGTGATTACGAAATGGGAGAGGGTTTTGAAGTATTACCTGCCTAGCCTAGACGAAGAGGTTGGTATATGGACATGTTGAACTTTTTACAGATAGGTCTTATATATTCATTTCTTAATTCTGGTTCGCCTATTTGTGGCCTAATGGTTTTTCTATGGGGACTGGATGACCACCATTTAAGTACTCTGCACCATCTCTGGAAGCTCTAATTCAGTAACAATATACCAAATTTGATTGTTTTCTGTTGGTAAATTCACTTTTCCAAAAAAATGATATTTCTCTGAAACCTAAGTATGAGCATACAAGACATATTCTACAGTGGTTTCATCAGCATATTAATCTTTTCTTGATTGACAACTCCATAAATAATTTCAGTGGTATTGTGATAGTATTAAATTTCTTTCTGAATAAGCTTTACAATTCAGTTTCTTGAATCATTACAGATTGAGGTTATCTTGAAATTTGAAGAAATGTGTTTAGAGTCTACAAAGGAATACTCTACACTCTTTGTGCAGGTAACTTGATTCTATTGGATTTGTTTTCTTATAAGTTCTGTCCAGTCCTCATCAAATTAAATTCTTTTATGAGGTTTGAATGCTCAACCTGCTTCTTAGTTGGTTCTTAGTTTTTTAGCATCCTTCTACTTATGTATTGCTTCTGGTAAAACCCTTGCCCTCCAGATATAAATATAGAGAAGATAAATCAGAAAAACAGATATGAGCTTGCCTAAATTCCATGGTAACATTTGTACTTGCAGAATTAACTCCCGAAATATTCTTCTAGCAATTTTGCATTCATGTTTATGTTATCTTTGTAGTTCCTATAAGTGAACAATCTTTCCACTAAATGATGTATTTCTGGGACTCATAAAAAAAATCATACGTTATGAATTGAGACTATAGTGGGAATGAAGCAGGGAAGTGGGGAAGTAGGTAATAGGTAGAATGATCTTGAAGGATTTTTTGCCTCTTTTAAATGCATTTTCAGTTTGACAAGTTTCTTCTTCTAGGTGTGAATATTTCAGAGTTACCAAAATTCTTTTAACTCTTTTAGATCCCTTGGCTGTTGTGAAAAAATTAGATGTAGCAATATATATCGTGTATCTGGACACACCGCTATGGTAATGGGTTACGATGACGTGGAGTCTGGAGTCACATGATCATGTTGGGTACCTGGTGGTTAATGACCTCATGTCTGAACCTGTACCACCATTTTCTGATGGTGAACTATTGTTCATTGCTCTTTCAATTTCCTGATATATCTTGATTTCCTTTTTAGATCTTGCATCTTCTTTACGACAAGGATATTGTACAAGAAGATGCTATACTCAAATGGGCATTAGAAAAGGGAGACGCAGAAGAGTTGGATAAAGTTTTCCTGAAGCAGGCAGAGAAATTCATCCAGGTTGGTAGCAATTAGCTTGTCTTATGCTGTGTGTTGTGAGAATGTGCCATTTTTTAACCATTGAGGAGGTTGAATTGGAAATCTTTGTGTGAAGCCCAAATTCTTATACTTGTGGCATTTGATGCAGTGGCTGAATGAGGCATCTGAAGAAGAGGAGTGAGAAAAAATTAAGAGTTGATAATAAAATAGCGGTATTGTGCAATTGCAGTGTAATGGATATCGGCATTATCATCTGAAGTCGGACGGAATTGTGATCTGCTTTCCATAACCAAATCTGTTGTACAGCACAGTTTTCCCAAATTTTCTACATTATTGTTAGTCTAACAAAATACATTATTTTTTTTGTATGGTTGGTAACAGTGGATCCATTTTCACATACAGTGAAATCCATGCCACTGTTCCTATAGTGTCAATTTTTTTGTGAACGATGAATCTTCAACTTCAAGATTGAAGCCCTAGAATTTCAGTTTGTGTTGCAATTTTTATTTTATTTTATTTTTTTTAAATTCAATTGGGATTAAACAAAAAGAGGACTGGCCAAATTAGGATTAGAGGAAAGCTATTATCGTGCCACTGCTGGCCTGGATCTTACGCCATGCGATGCACCAAAACCTCCTTATTGACGCCATGGGACACTGAAGTAATATGCTTGCAGACCGACGTTGCTGGCAGGAAAATAGTTCTCTCCACTAGACCCTGAGGGGAAATACTAAAACGATGCAAGAAACACACGAAACATGGCAGTGGCGGGTGACTTTTGATTGGCATAGTAAACAACTCCAAATGGTGTTCTGGGCTTGCCCACGAAGTTACTTGGCTTTTTAAAAATAATTATTAATAAATAAATTATGAATTACCTGATGCTTTAATGAATTGGTAAGAATGGGATCGAAATGGACCTTTGATTTTTTATGCAATGCAAATGAATACATAATATAAATATTTTTTTAAGTATTTATATCAAAACTAACAGGTTCTACAATTCCTTTATTTCTCTGAAACTTTCCCAGACCCAAGGTCCATATCCATCGGGTGCTTTGTGCTTTGTGCTCCATGGCGTTCAGCATATTAAATACTTGAGAAAATAATCCCACTATAGTCTCAATTTGATGTGACATAAAAAAATGCTTGATGCTGCTACCATTTCAAGTATCCATATCCATACCTAAGTTAATAGCATTCTCCATCCCTTCTGTTTTCTAAAATATTTTTCCTAACCAAAATATGCATCCATCGGGTGCTGCTGCTTTACAGCAATCAAAACAATTACTAGTAAAAACAAATTGTGAATACTGACCGCATGGTTGAGGATGGAGCAAAAATCAAAAATTGAGATAGAAATAAACATTTGATGCAACGCAAATTAATGCTTGGCATCATTATTATTTCAAGTATAGGTTAGCAATTCCTCCCATTTTCTTAAATTTTTCCAAACCTAGGATCCACACCCATCGCGTATTTGTGCTTCATAACAGTAAAAACATCCACTAAGCCAAGCCAACTATAAAACACTAGCAGTCTGGCACCACACCCGAGCTTAAACATACAATCAGCGGCCCAACTGATGGATTTCATTATTTTCACTTCTATTACATGTAAATATACAAAATTGCCCCACGGAGTGGGACCTGATCAAACCCATGCCTTTACAATACTAGAGAAGGCAACCAGGAGAAGAAGAATACACTTGGGCCAAAATCAAAGCAAACTATTCGACAAGGAAATCTACAACCAGCCACGATATAATACTGTCACTACACAAACGAAGCAGTCTTGTGACACTCTGTACATGGGAAAAACCTCTACACTTTAGTGGTGCATTACCAAAGCTCCTTGCCCATCTCCTTGAATTCAAAATGGCAGCTGGAAATAACAGACTGGGGAAAGATAGCCTAAGAGGCCATCCATGCATAAGTCTGGGAAAGACATCATTTAATAGATAGAACTGCCGAGCCAAAGATATTAAACATATATGACTGGTGTGTCTTCTCAAAATGAACCAGTGCATGGATGGATAGATGCATTTATGTGAGCACGAATATATTCAAAGGAAAGTTACTATTTATATTTTCAATATTTTGAAAATTGACATGAATCTTACAAATCTTCCAGGACCAATCACAATTTACAAAGCAAACCAATTACTGTACCACAACAATTTGTAAGCTTACCAGACCAATGTTTCACAGTTGTCAAAAACTATGACAATTTAAGAGAAACATCACACAGTTCAGCAGATAATCACAAGTTTTAAGTGACTGTTACCCCATCATGAATCTAAAGTTGAGTTAGCATATGCTTTAATACATGGTAAGGTTCCAAATTTTAAAAATTTTGCGATTATTTTGATTATTGCACATACCCATTTGGCTTTGGTAGTTAAGGCCAAGTGAATGAAGGTTCAAGCAAGTAAATTGTAAATTCTCCAGCCCAATTTACGTGGGGGCGTGCATCATTATTATGATCTCAAGCAGATTCAACACACTTTTTTCAGCCACTAACGATGTAAAGAACATAAAGCAATACATCCAAGTAAGATATTCCAATCCTTGCAAAGAGATTCAAGTCAGATTTAAACAAGGTTGTCAATTCATTAATTTACTCAAGCACATATTCCTGGTAAAATCTGAGAATGATTCCCACTAAAACTCCATGTTAGATGCTCAGATTGTGTAAGATTAAATAACTTCAAGGACCAAGCCATGGTCAAGCATATGAAGACACTTGTCCTGCAGCTTGATCAAATCCAGCAAAAGAAAAATATAATTGCATATCTATAATTTGAAGGATGCTTCAGCAATATAATATGGGTAGATGACTATCAACCTAATTACAGCAACATAGCATAAGAATAAATTCTCCTTTTCAGAGTGCAGACAGCATAAAAAAGGATGCTTGATCATAAGAATGTGCAAAAATGGTATTTGATAGCTTTGATAGATTACATATTGCAAAATTAGAATGTCATGTTAATTGAGATGTCCATTGTTGTTGAGGGCTACCTTCTGAACATGCCTGAATATAGCAAACTTCCAAATATGGTTTAAATTTTAACACTAAAATCCAAGCATGTAAACATAAAATTAGGGATTAGCATACAATCAACACAAGATGAACTATTCTCTTTCCTCCACACAGATGAATAGATTGAGTCAGACCTGAAAATAACTTCTATCTTTGATTATTTTCATGAGAGATAAATTCCCAATAAATAACAATAAATAATAAACAAATCATGTTCAAGAAAAGTTGATGCAAAAAGAAAGCTCAGACTTCATGTGAAAATTGCAGTGTCTCACCTTCAAAATGATGCCACAAGGTTCGTTATGATTTTAGCGATCAATTCCAAAGGGAATATCAGATGCCTATCTCTATTAGTTTAAACACGCTTCAGAAATGGCCTGAGATGAAATGGTTGATGAGAGAAGTGTACCACGGAAACCCTCTTCTGCCTTTGGCACATCCAAATTTGGGTCCGAAAGCTCATCTGCAGATAAGTAAATTACACAAGTCCTAGAAAGTTATTCAAAGGCAAAAATTTAATGGATCTTGTCAGCACCACCTTTTTTTTTTTTCGAACATTTCAAAATCATTATATTGCGAAGCATTTACTTTTTGGGATTGATTGACATCAGACAGGACAAGTCATAATACAGATAACACATTGAAAAGGACCAAACACAAATGGCAGTCAATCTAGGAACTGTTACCAATTTAATAATGCTATCTTATCCAACTTAAGCTTGAAAAAGTAGCCATTTTTAAATTATCTGGAAGGAACCTATAACATGAAATAATCAATTCATTATGTAAGAAGATCATGACCATACTAAGTTAGCAAACAGAGAGACAGAAACACCCAGAAAGTTCGGAAGTTTTAGAAGCATCTAGAATTTCCAACTCCATTGGAGTTACCATGATGATCAAGTCACAAATACCTGAGTGTCACTATGTCTTACCAGCAATATCACGATTCTCATGAATCTTGGAATCAGTCACCCACAAGATGTCTCCAGGAAAAACATTCATATCAGCAAGGCAAGCAGTTTCCCCATCAATTATTTTCGAACCTTTGTGGAGTATCTGGTTTTCCTTAACAACCTACAGAAAAAATAAACCATCGTAAGACTTGGGCCAATCTCTTAACCAGCTTGTTGGGTGCTCTCCTGTTCCTATTCCAAAAATTGAGACACAGTGTTAATACATATTTGATAAAATTTTTACAATCTTATCTTTTTCAGTAACAATACTGACCACAAGGAAAGTGCAATATAGTTGTCATGCAATTGCTTGTTCTGGACAAACTGGGTTAGGACTGGAACTTTACAATTGAGAATAAATGGAAAAACACAAACCAGTAAAGAGGACTGCTCAGTTCCCAAAAAGAATTCAAATGCGTGTGAAAGCTAGAGTGCTCTTATTGAGGTTTAGATAGATATTGAGGCTGCACCACAAGTCCACAACAATTCCGTCCAAGAAGAAATTTTGACCAAGCTTGGCTGTTCTGTCTTCCCTTGGTTTTGTGAAGGCATCTATTTCCCAATCCCAACATCCGCTACTAGTCAAGGACCATTGAGTCAACACACCTCACAAATGGAGATTTTCTATTCTGTGGCATTCGCGAGCTCCGTTGATGATTATCAACATCAGTAATAGGAGTACAGGAATTTTCACATAGAGCGCCCTTCTCAAATTTTAAAGCCATCATCTGTGCCAATACTGCCAAAAGCAACATAATTTTTGCCCTTATCAATTCCCAAATTCAGCTTCTGTCTTTTCAGTATTCCATTCTTTATGTGTTCAAGACTCAAAACAATATTTACCTGGAAAAATTATCCACACCTAAAATTTGGGGTTTTGACTGCTTTGTTGTGTTTAGCTAATGATAGTGATTGAATTCTTGGTAAGGATTCACATATCGATCATTAAAGGTTTGACAAGTGGATAGACCTTAACTAAATAAAAATTCAGAAAGGTATATTTTTCAATTTTCTGAAGATAATGACATTGTAGGCAACCAAACATCTAACCTTCATGTTTTTGCATCAAAAAACATAAATCCCGTTCAGTTTTATTTGGCAAGCATTTGCAAACAGAGACTTAATTCATTTGGATCCTATATATAAAAACGTGGCAAAACACACACAAAATTGATCATCGCCTTATACCATTATCCCAAAAGCTTGTGTATGCATGGTTTAAAAGTACAAAGAAAAATATCATCAAAATAAAACAAGGCCTCTTTCAATCAGCCAGGGGGCAGGGACTTTTACTTGAAACTGACAAAATCTCAGGCCTTGAACTTGCAGAATCACTTCAGTGAACTTGACCCTTGGGTGAAACATCTATTCAACAACTTTCAACTTTCAACCTAAAATCCCCCACTGACAGCTTGGCACATATGCCAAGCATAATTCACGCTAAAAGTAATTTTCCTTGGTAAAGTTCGTCAAGTTGTCTATAGACATCCAACAAAAATTGCATTGCTATGCACAAATGAACCACTTCTTCAATCTCATCTTCCCACAATATTATTCTACCCGCTCTTAGCACACCACAAATCCCATACTTGTATACACCGCAATGAATTCATTCACCCAAAATCCTTCTGGTTCCCATGACCCCACATTTTACTAATTCTATGCCATTTTCATGATATGCCATCTGTGAGAAACCTGATAAAGCCCTTTCTGTTTTAACTCTTAAACTGATGCAACCTCAAAGCACATTATAACCTAACTTAGAAAAGCTCCCTCTTTATGATGTATGACCCAGTAAACCTTAGAAACTTTTCCACATAGTTTCCCTGCTGCATGCAAAAACAATTGGCAGTTCTGCAACCTTCTGTTCAGCAGGTTCCTATCAGCCAACCGTCATACTATGGAGTCTATTTCATTAAAGATACATTGCCAATCCCCAGCTTCACTCTTGCAAAATAAGCATTTATTGGCACATGCTTGTACTAAGACTTCAAAAGCCTTTCAGTCAACCTGAAAAGTCAAATCCTTATGGTACCATTTTAATTTATTACCACTACTATTACATAGACAGCATATGCAAAGTGAATCTAGGTCTAAAATTCAAGAAAAATTGATAAGATAATAAATTACTAAAGAAAATTCCATTTGATATGAGACCTCATATTTTTATGAAACCGCTCAACATCAAGAACAAATATTATTCCATACTAATATCTCAACCTTCTAATGAGTCACAGCTATGAGTATGGTAATTTAGCAATTTGACATGCAGGATAAGCAGCTATGGCATGTATAATGTTTTCTCAGAGCACTGTTGTTCAAACCACTTTGTAATGCAGAGTAACTGGCATCAGGTTTGAGTTCAGAATCTAAATAATGAATGAATAATTTTTTACTCACACATATCTATGTTGGTGCCTTTAAAAAATGGGACTTTACTAATTCAATTTCCCAGTCTTCCAGACAATCTACACTCAATGCTTCTTTAAATTCAAACACAGTAGCTATAGGCAATAGCAATGCATAAGAACAAACAAAGCAAACATTAGATGTAAAAAAAGATAACATAGTAAATATCATACCCCAAATGATTCCCATATCATCATCTTCAGCTGGTAAACAGATGTAGATCCAGAAACTTTCAAATTTACAGAATTTCCATATGTTGCCTTCCTGGACCGCTTGGAAGTTCGGCGACTAGGATCCGAAATGCTCCCTGAAGCTTCTAAGATTGATTTTGGAGGCTCCTTTCCACGAATTAAACACACACATATATCCTCATTGGAATAATTAAGTTTCTTCATCAATTCAGAACTTTCCCTTTCACCAACACACTCTTCACAAACCTAAACAGAAAGAAAGCAACTTGATCGCATCTAGATATGAAACAACTGAGCGGAAAAAGTCAGTGGGCCAGCTAGCATGGAAAGGCAACTCCTTTGAATGTCACCACACTTAACAGAAAAATTTTTACAACCGCTTTCTTAAAGAAAACCAGGCATGGCTGCCCTGAAACATAAAAAAACATGAGTGTTGTTGAACTTCAACCATATCCCCTTAATATATCTTTTAGTTTGACAGATGGCCACACAGTAGGCTTGCAAAAACAGTAACTTGGAAAAACATTTTTCTTGTAGTTGGAATATTCAAAACTAATCTCGATGTGGCACAGAACTTGTCCCACCTAGATATCACCTTTGAGATGCTTATAATACACGATGAGGATTAGATTCGACAGAAAATAGCAACTGATATATCTAGTTTGCAATTTTTGAAAAGCAAGTAATTTGTTCAATGGGCATACGGGGTGCATCCGTACATACTATATTCTAGAATCCACATAAACATGTATACTTCAACCTGGTAGGGCATACAATAATTATATGAAATTTTTAGCAAATTACAAATTAAATAATCCTCCCCAATATGAGCATAAATATGGAAGATCTGAGACTCCAAAATTACCTGAGGAGAAGTTTTAACAATAGCCCTTCTAGACAGGCTCATATTAACTTCATCAGATGTATTTATATGATCCTCAGAAATTGGCATCTCTTTGCAAGATCCTATCGTATTATCTTCCACGCCATTATCAATCTCAATCCTGGCAGAAATACATGAGGATTCTGTACCACCCCATTCTTCACAGAATAATCTCCAATCATCCTCAGGAATGAGCGTCAATCCATCTGTCTAAAATAGAAAATTGAAAAATGGAAATATGATATTAAAGTTTCAAGGAGGAGACATTTGAAAGGTTTGGGAATCTATAAAACACACCATAGATGAGATTACAAAGTCTAACTAGCAAAATCCCAGGAGACTTAACTATCTTAGCGTGCTATGTCCATCTGCTATAAAAGTAGTAGAAATGAGCATGAGGATGGGACGCTAGGGTGAGGGGTGGGAGTTGATGGGAAAGAACTTTGAATAAATTGCAGTATAGACTTACAGCAGCTGATTTTTGGAAAATAAGATCACGCTTCCAGAGGAGTTCCGGAGGCCTCTCAAGCAGTTTATAATGCTGATTCACATAAAGAGAGAATCAGGAATCAGACTACATCTGACAGATTATAAAAGTAGAAAGAAACTAATCAACAATCTGTTTACAAAGCTCTACCCTATCTATATAAGCTACCAGCCAAAAACATTATTGGATGCAGCGAAGGAAATTTTAACCAACTTGAATGACCCCAAAGGTTCAGCCCTCCAGGCCTATAAAATTTCAGTCTTCAACAAAGACAGTAGGCAGCAAAGAGGAATAAGGTGCTTGGTTAACGTTGAACAAGATATTCATCAAACATAACAGGTTAAAATTATATTAATATCACTAGAAAAGATCTTCAACAACCTTTTCGCATAGCAGCATATCAACAACAGTGTTGAGCATGTCAAGTTCTGCCAAAGAAGCATTTTTTCCACTAGCATTAACGTAGCTTCTCCATTTTGACAGCCAAGATGAGGGCAATAAATAGTATTTGGTATCTGGATACAGAGCAATGCTTTTGTTCATGGCTAATTTTTCATGATTCTGCCTCTGCTTCAACTTGAACTCTCTGCAGCATACAGCTCCAAGTAAGCCACAAAATAAAATATTTTCATTTCCAACTAGGTAAATATTCTCAAATAACCTTAAATTGTCTTCTGAGAATGCAGCTTCTGTAAGTTCAACACTGCATAAAGGACATGGTTCAGAGTCCGATGGAAAAGCTGAACAGCCCACAGAGTCATCGGGCTTCACTGTCATAGCAGTTTGGTAAATAAAATTCCAAAGGCTCTCAGGTACAAGTAAGCGTTTAGCACCAGGAGCTAGTTCAGGCATAAGTTCACCATGGGGACACCTAAGTGAAGCTGTCGGTCCAGAATCAGCATCACATGGCAAGTCTACATTTTTCCTGCGCAACCACTGTTGCAACCTACAAAGCACAGAGCTCTAATTAAAAAATGAGGTCTAGATTACATTAAGAGATCAGATTCTGTTCTCTCTCAAACTGAACCAGCACACCCATTTGGCAACACCAAGCAGGAGACAAACAGATACAGGATCAAGATGCCTAGAGGAGAATTCTGCTGAAATGAAAAGGCCTCAATGAATGAAGAGAGGCCATTCAAGGATGTCCCTGATATCTCCTGACTATAAAAGAATGGCCAAAAGAATTCCATTTGCGAATTGTCTTTTCTTCCTTTTTGCTTATTGGACCAATCTGCCAGGAATTCTTAGTTTGTCATAAAATACATTCACCTGAGCTCACTTAAAATTGAGCTTTTGTTCTTTTTTTAAGGGCCATAGCTTTATTCTGCAACCATTTTATTTACCTCTTCTCAATTAAGCAAATCTGCTTAATTTGTAGCTGAATACCTTGATGCTTTGTCTTAAACTTTTTCTTTCTTATTTGAAAAAGAAAAACCAATTTAGAAACAATCCACTAATATCCACAATTGTTATGCAAGTTCACCAAACATATATATTTTTGCCACACACAAAAGACAAGCCTCACCTAACAGCTGTTCATCTCAAACAGTAAGACATAGCGCAAGAAGCTCAAGAAAAAGACGAGAAAATTAGGATTCAGATAGAGAAATCATCATTCTTGGTAGTTCATACCATGACTTGGATATATAGTACAACTTGCCATCTAAACATTCCCCAGCAAGTGCCGCCTCCGCAAGTTCTTTCATCAGTGATCTCTGATCCCTATAGATATTTGCACGCACCATATTGCGACCCATCTCAAAAATGCAATCAGTGCAGTAGTCACCCTTGGCCAATGTTGGACCCCCTTCATACTTGTCATAAGAATCATACAAACATTATCAGCAACAAATATATGCCACAATATACACAAGACAAGAAACTTTTAAAAAACTTAAACCAAATGATGATGACGATATTGTTTTCAATGATGTCATAGCTTAAAAGCAGACAAAAGAAGAATTATCTAGTGCTACAGGCAAAGACCAAAACATCTTAGCTATCTTGCATTGAGCAAGATGGGTAAATAATCTAAAAATAAACAAAAACTTATAATTGTCAGATCTTGCACCACTGCCATCAAATACTTGCAGCATCCAGCCTTGAAAACTCATTCTGCTGAAACCTATTAAAGGGTCATTTTTTATGGTTTATGTTCTGCCTCATTTCAAAGTTTAATTACTGCCATCATGGACTCCTGTTCATCATGTCACCAAGTCAAATTATAGAATTTAGACAGGTGGTTGCCCCAAAACCATTGCAAAACAACACTTTAGACTGAAAGAGACCATGTTACTATCACGTTTGAGCAGGTCAACATTTTAAATGAGGAAATTTTGTTAGCCGCTATAATCTTTACTTTTGGTACGTAGACCCTGTCAATAAGAGGATTGCTTGATACTCCATGAGAAAAGATAAATGTCTTGTTTCTCCTAATTCATCAAATTATAACTTAATAGTCACTAGAAATAAATCCATATTAACTTACACATTAGTACACATGACAAAAATAATTAGTCCGCTCTGTAGTGTTATTCTAATTACAGTTGTGTATGTGATACAAGTCCCTATAAAAGGAATTCATTTTTAATTGATTATACTTGTGAACTGACGCCCTTGCTAGACTAATGTTTGTGAAGACTTCAATTAATTGTGTATCATAGTTTAAATTTCTAAACTTATTCAAAACTAACTCAAGAATAATATTATATAGGTGAATTAGTTTGCATGCTAAGTTTAATTGGAGATTCAACCTCATTGATTATATTGTCGAACCAAATTGGACTCTCCAAGTTTAAAAACTGTTTAAAAACTTAAGGGTTAATTCAATGATTTGCCTAGCATATTATGCAACTGAATGTAAATTATTTATTTTTAATGTAAGCAATTTTCTAAAGCATCTAATTATAATTAATCTACAAGAAATCACACAATAAGTTTACAATGTGTTTTACTAAGCTTGTTGTGAGTAACTTATTAGTTCCAAGAGCTTATAAGATGTTCAATTATTTTATAATTAACTCCCTGTTTGTTTTGGATAAGATAAACTCCAAGAGCTTATAAGATATTTTTTATGTAGCAAAATCCATCCTGCAATATACTAGATATAAAAACTCAGTGCCAACATTTTACTGTTTCTGAACAGCTATCGGCTCCTATCATCTTATTTTTAATTTTTATAGGTTCTTCTCCAAAACTCTCACTTATCATACTAGGCTCAAAAGCTCTCAAACATCCTCACAAAATTTTACAGGGACAAACATCCTCATAAAATATCCTCATATGTCCTATAATCATTTATAAGCGCTCGGCAATCTTACATCTTGCAATTGTACATGTTTTGAGGAGCTTATAGGCTTCGCCAAACATCCTCCTAAAATTCTTATTAGTATCTTTACATCTCATGATTTCAATCATATGTTCTTATGGATTAGGATCATAGAGTTACCCTTGAA
>JACGDI010005841.1:344576-360685 GCA_014898725.1 Jacaranda copaia
TAGATTACCCCAAAATTTCCTTAACCAAAATAAAGTGGATAATTTATGAGCAATTAAAATAATACCCTCACATGATACACACTGGGAAAAACATGAAAAGAATCAGGTATTTTATTTCAAATAATTAGGCAGTCTGAAACCTGAGAGGGGCAATATTGAAGGAAGATGAAGCAATGGAGCTAATACAATTTGGAATTCATGGAAAAAAGACGAAAAATCTTTTCAACAGACAAATGAAAAAGGCATCTCACACTAGATCACATATCGTGCATGAGTAACCGCATAGAATGGTACCTTAGATAATAATGCAGTCCAAGCTTCAGCAGATATACGCTTCATGAAGTTAGTCACTGAAACTGGCACCTTGCCATGCAAGCACTGTATAGAGGTGTTGTCAATAGACCTGCAAAAATTGTTTGTTTTATCCACATTTTTCCTTAGACACAAATAAAAAGTCATAATAAAGGCTCAGAAGGACATACTTTGACTTCAATCTACACTCCCAAATAAAGCTTAGGTAATTACAGAAACTAAATTCTAAAAATCTAGACAAGTAAGCAATTCCATCCTTGCACAACATTATGATCCTTAACCTTCCTATGAAATTAAATTTGATTGTATCTACAAGTTGTCTGCCCTCCATCATTTCAGTAACAATTCCGAGTAAACTATTAGTCATGCAAGGATGTCCGTGACAGAAATAAGAATATACACCAACTCTGGACCCTCAAAAAGGAGAGCATATTTCTGGAAAAGGTGAAATGTGGATGCATTTAAAAAAGAAAAGGGTCTCCAAACCAGCGAGGCAACTAAAAGCTTTACACGATAAGGATAAAGGAAATTTTCACCTACCTTGGAATGACACTGTCTGCCCATTGACGAAGCCACTCAGTAGAAATCCAGAAGTATGGCCTTTCAAGAGATAGAACAGGAGCTTCAGACAGGATTGAACGCACTTCCTTTCGCCGCTCCGTAATGCGACTCAGCTCAAATTCCTTCTTTAACTTATATTGTTCACATGAATCAAGATATACTGAATTCAACATATCAACATCCTTCAAAAGATGAGATGGAAGAGGACTATCAATTTCTTGTGAAATTACAGAACCATCTGTCTCCATTTTGTGTTCACCAGACTGTGCACCAGTTTTTTCGCCATCAGTTTTTGAACGCCTAAGAACATACATTAGCATATATGCATCACTGGATGAAAATGTTTGTACATGATTATCTCCATTTGAATCTGAAGGTTGCAGCAGGTTGGAATCTACATGATTCCCATCCACAGGAATATCCACCAGTTTTGTAGATGATGAGCAGTCAACAAGCTCACTGTGTGCAGCTTTAGCAGCAGGACTTGACACAGAGGACCCAAATGGCTGTCGGCCCAAGTTTGAGACATGTTCATCATCAAATTCCCACCACTCACCAGTGTCCTCATCCTTTATATGGGCTGTATAGTGACCACTGTTGACTGCAGGGCCCTTGTGTATCAAAACAGCTGCCAAATCATATATCAAATCCATTTGAGAACACTCCGATAACCTTCTTGCCATGTTAAGTTCTCCAGGAAAACAAAATGCTGAAGTGATCTTTTTCTTTGTGGTAGTCTGCAAATAGAACCAATACATGAATATAGATGACAGAAGAGACATGCCAATATATGTAATTCCATTAGCTATTGAAACTTCCCATTCAGTAGTTGATAGGTCCCACACGCCAATATTTTACAGAAAAGAATAAGACATAAACCTAGTAACAAAATAAGAAACTCCAACTGGAGTCAACTCATTTTAGGAAGAATTAGAGGGCTTGAGGAGCAATATCATATACCCGAATGGTTTGCTTAAAATTAAACCACCTTAATCACCAAAGGAGACATCTATGAAATGTGAAATAAGAAAGATAAACTTTACAGAAGTATAATGAGCTCAAATGACGTCAAGCATGGCCTTTACAGCAAGTTCCAAAGAAAATGAAGGAACACCATGCAGTTCCAGCTAGATGACACGGAAGATTTAAGATGCTTATGAATGAGCTAATGCTAGGATTAAAGGGAGAGATTGACTAGCAAACACACAACTGTTACACATTAAAATTTCCTAAACTGCTTTGTCACTTTACCAAGATAGGTATATATTTCCAACAGAAGGAATGAGCAAAAGCTAGATTTGATTTTGCATCAAATATTAGAAATGACTAGCCTAAAGGTAGTAAAAATGAATTTCAGTTTAAGAGAACCATATGACTTAAGGCAAGGTAGAAAAGCAAATATGAGAAAATAAATCAATTACATTTGGAAGGAAAACACAACGCTTGAGCTGAAAATTGAGGACAGATGGCAGTGATCGCAACTTAATGCTACGAGTAGCATCAACTCGTGTAGCACATGCGTCACAATAATATTGATTATCTCCTTTAAGCTCTTCCATGCTAAGGTAATCATCCAAACTCTCATCTAGACTCTTCAAACCTTTAACGTTTAACTCCAGTTCATAGAAGTCTTCAATTTTTGATGAAGCTTCAGACTCATTTCCACATTTTGAGCACCTAGTTCAAAGGGAAAAGAAAACCATGATCATTTCATTTCAAAAATGCAAGAAAAATAAAAATATAAAATAAAATACATGTGCTAGTTGACTAATAGATATAGAGTCAACTAGAGATAGATATTGAAAAGAAGGAGGTGAAGACAAATTATTACACCTTATCAATTTTACAGTTAATTAGTCTAATATCACAATATTACCCACATACTCAAGTGAGCAACAATGGCCAGGAGAAAAGAAATAAAAAATAAACAGATGAGATGATCAAGATCAGGAACAAACCAGTTAAGTGAACATTTAATGGATGAAGTGAAACAATTTAAGCAAATAAAGAGCGCTCAAAAGTACAAGCAAAAAACTTACATTATTTAGGGCAGTTCTAAACATCGTGCTACAGCATATGGTCAAGATAATACACAGAAGGGCATAATATGAAAATTTCTATCCAGTGGCAACAGTTCGGTATATTTGTGGAAAAAAAGAAAGTGATTTCTTGGGCTGCAAGCACAGACAAATTTAGAATACAATCAGCCACAAAGTTCTTCTATTCATGCATTTCAAGGGATTACTAGTTATAACTGCAGAGTGGACTGTAATCTGGACTACGATGAAGAACAACTAACCATGTCTAAGTCAAAAGTGTGGACCCCATAACCAAAATAAAAGTTCAGGGTGGAAAAGCATTTGAATTTAGTTGCAGAACTCGCTAGAGTCAGGGTTTTACCAGAGACAGGAATCCAACTATCAATCAAATCCTTGTCTGTTCTTGAATGTTTCTGATGTGCTCTCTTGCCTTTCTAACCGCTAAAATTAAGCCAGTGTTATGTGCATTCTAAATTAAAAATGCTCAAAACCTTCTCTGCAAAATTTATGACAGCCAACTTTTTTTCTTTGAAGTTAAGTCATTTATTAGATCTTCTGAGTCTATAAGCCATCCAGACCCATGAAAATACTTTCAACTTAAAGCAAGATCTGCAATGATAAATGCAAGGTCAAGAAAAAAGATCATAATGTAATTTTGACACAAATACATGCAGAAATACATGGCAACACATCTTACCTAGTCACATGTGAGACACCTCCACGGAAAAGGTCTTGTACAATTGTTCTGGCCTTGGGAACTTTGGACTGGCTCAAACATCGCTCAAGCAAAGAAAAGAGCAATGTGAGAAACTCGTGGCTATCCTGCTGAACACCATTATCTAGTTCCAAGGTCTGGATGAAAGGTGCTGAATCCACAAAGGCCATCTTACTCGAATGCAGCTGTGCAAAAAGTCTTACAAGGTTATTCAAAACAGGCTCTCCATCTAAAACTTCAGGTTCAACAGAGAAAACACCTTCCCTGAATGATTTATTCATGTACAGGAATTGCAATATGCTATTGGCATAGCAAGTTGCACCAAGATTTGTGAGTCCTGCCGGTGTATTGAAGGATACACGAAGGTCATTTGATGGGTCAGCACCAAGGGAATTCACAATTTCTGAGGCTTTTTGCCACAAGCCAGATTTTCGACTTCCATTGGGAGGTGGGATCAGCCCACAAAAGCAATTGGGGTTGTCCTTGGTGTTTACTCGACAACCTTGACAAGCAGGCTTCCATATCATGTATAGCTGATTTACATCATCTTCAGTCACCTCTCCATTTGAAAGAATCTTCCTACATTCCAAAAACAAATTCTTAAAAGAATAAAGAAGTTCACATTTATCAAACTAAGCTGAATTTTTCAATTTAGGAATTATAACTAATTCAACTGCGCTTCACAGAACAAAAAAAGTGCTTCTTCGTAGGGCATAATTTTCTTTCTCAATCAGTATATAAACCAACAATTTACATAATTCATATGATGGAACACACGGACACAAAACATATACCCCCTAACTACAGAGCCTTAGTAAATGCAGCTTCCGTTAAAGGCAAAAGAACTCAGGAGGAAGAAAAGGAAATAGAACACTCTAATTAAAAACTTAAAAAACAACTATGTTCTATTGAAACCACGAATAAACCATATCTCGAATTACGCCAACAAAACCCTCACAGAAATTTTTCACCGCAATCTTCCACCAAAAAAGTGCTAGTACATTTCCACATAAATCCACAAATAAACTCAACTGTAACATAATTAACATTACACATAAAACTTAACCACAAAATCACAACACTCTAGATAAGACTAGATAATAGAGAATCAACCAAAAAAAAAGGAAGTACCTAAAAATTTCAGAGGTGGTCTCCGCATTGTCATCAGTCCTGCTCCTCTTATTCTTACTCCGCGTCGTCGGTCGATGATTCCCCATCTTTCCTATTTCCTACCCCTAAGCAATCACTCAAAAACAAAAATCAGAAAATTCAAAATTTATTAGGAGTAATTCTCTTCAATTTCAGCCGATCAGGGACGACGCCTTGCCGATCCAGTGCGAGATGCGACGGAACTCGGAATGATCGAGAGATGATGAAAGGTTTTTGGGAGTACACCAGTATTTTATTTTTAGGGCACTAATTTATATATTTTTGTTGTATAATTGATTTTCCATTTATTTTATATATAAATAAATACGTAAGATATTTTTAGGGTGCGCGGGGTGACTTTCGATTTTCCCTCTTCTTTTTCTCTGCTGTTGACGGAAGGAGGGAAAGAAAAACGCGAGGGAGAAGACTGGATCAGGTGTCACCAGCGCAGCTGGTGTATGCTTACATGTCATGCGGCGATGGCACTTGGTGTCACACGTGCTCGAAATTTATTGGAGGATATTTCAGTGCTAATAAAGATTGAAGAATGTTTTGGAGGCGTGCGTATTTTTACACATTTACATATTTTATTTTTTTCTATATATTCTTTTCTTTATTAATCCACTTAGTTAGCCCCTCTTGAATTTATTTTCATTTCTATTTACAGTTTTCAATATTCTAAATTTATAAAAATTAGTTATGTAATGTGATTTGAAAATAAAAATATGTTTGGATGAAATATTTGAAAATGTAATGATTATATTGAAAATGTAATAATTATATTGATTTTAATAAGTTGTAGGTGAAGATAGATAAAAATAATGAAATAGAGAGATAAAATATATAAATTATTGAAAATATATATATAGATTATTAAAGAATATGTTTTGAAAATGAAAACTAAAATAATGATGAATGAAAATATGTAAAAAGTAATATATTTTTTTTAAAATAGTAAAATTTGTGGAAATAGAGTTTGAAAATAAATTCAAACAAGCCCTTAGTTGCGAAAATTTTTTTGTGTGATACATGGTCTAAATTCAATTCAAATAGATTCGATGTATGTGTGGAGTGTGTTCGTGTCAATTGAAAATATATATTATTATGTATAATTTATTTTTTTATGATTTTCTTTATTTGTTATTCAATGAGAATATCTCATTAATTAGTAGTTGAATTAGGTTTATTAAATCTTCAATTGTAATGTAATTCATAAAATACAAATATGTATTATTCAAAATGAGAAATTTATTATTTAATAATTTTATAAAAAACTCAAAATTTTTGGTTGTGATTGCTTGTGAAACGATGTCTCATTTTCTATATTCTTGGGATTTTGGGGGTTATGTTGGTATTCTAGAGATGGTGGATTGAGAAACCATATTGTAATTAGTTATGAAATAAAATGTAATGATTATGGTGATGTGATATTGTGATTGGTTGTGAGGATATTTTATGAGATTGCTTGATATTGAAAATATTTTTAAAAATTTGAAATAATAGATAAATTTAAGAAATTGCATCCTTTTAGTTATTATTTAAAAAAAGACATTGAATTAATTTATTAGTTTTGAAAAATAAATCCAACTAGACAAACAATAATTTATTTGTTTGTTTTTCATGAAATTTTCAACAAATTCTTTATTAGTTGAATTAATTAGAAATTTATATTTTTTCTAAAATAATTCATAACATAAATAAAAAAATGCGTATAAGCCAAATTCATTTTTTAATTTTTTATTAGGTGTGTTTTGTTGTTTTAGATAAATGAAATTGTGTGTGGTTATAGGATAAAATGTAATTATTATATTGATGTGATGTCAAGTTGTGTTTATTTGTAACATTATTTGTAAGATATATTTGAGATAATAAGATTGTTTGGAGTAGTTTACAATGCAATCTTAATTGTACATATCTCATATAAAGGATGTACAAATGTATTTAATTTAAGTCATTTAATTTAAAAAGTGAAATTATGAATTTTCATTTTAACAATTAATTGACAACATAATAAATGTATTTAACTTGCTACCTATAGAACTGTTGATGGTTAATACTGATCGTATATTAATAGTTCATTGTACTAAAAAAATGACTATCAATAATAAAATTTTATTATTAAAAATTTATGTAATTAAACCAAATGAAAAAATTGCCTTTTTGGTCCATGCAATTTAATTTTGTGTGCACTATTAGTCCCAAACTTGTGATATTGAACATTTTCAATCCAAGTTTTATAACTTTTTAAACACTTTTAGTCCTCCATCCAATTTTTCATTAAAATCTTGATGGAAACTTTATCAATTTATGAAATAAAACAAAATAAAATTTGATCTATTTATGAAAAACAACAAAATATGAAATGTACATTTAACCCTTACTAAAAGATCAAACGAATTAAAAATCAAATACCACAAAAAATATTTTAAAATAATGTATATTTGCGTATATGTGGATATATATGCACATTGATATTATATATTATAATTTTAAAATTATCTAGTCAAAAAAAATTTTTAAATGCAAACTTATTATTTTTTAAATTAGTGTATTTTTAATAATATTAAATTAATCATTATAAATGTACACATAGTAAATATTAATAAAATTTCACAAATATTAAATAATTTGTTGAAGTATTGCCAATAAAACTCTAGCAATTTTAAATAAATAATCAATTTTAATATAATTCTTAAATAAAAATAAAAAATTATTATTTATTAAATTAGTATAATTTTAATAATTTTAGACTACTCGTAATAAATTTACATTAATGTACATCTTAATAATATTTTGTAAATATTGAATAATTTATTATTAAATAATTAATAATTCAAGTACACAATCAATTCTAAAATAACTTTAAAATGATTTAAATATTTTTTTTAGTTTTTTTCTCTCACCTTCCCTAGCCCATCCTCCAAACCCACTCAATCCCGCCACATTCTCCAACTCTACCCATGATCACCATGGCAGACATAGTTGTCAAGGCCATGGCAAAGACCATGGTTGCCATCAGATGTCTTTGATTTGATAATATCAAATATTTTTTATTTGATTGGTCCATAGATGTAGACACTTCATATTTGACATTTGTCAATATTTGATTTGAATATAAAATAAATACTAAATCATTAATTAAAATTAACTATTTATCTTTTGAAATTAAATTTAGTAAATTTCAAGAAATAAGTAGACATTTTAAATTAATATTTAGCACATTATTTTACACGTATCACTTTTCAATTGACCAAAAATTAACATGTCTACAAATGCCCCCACTTTAAGATTAGACAAAAGATGTGTCAATAATTCACGAAAAAAGCAAGGCTTGAAGTATTTGATAATTTTTCCTTTTTTCACATGCGTCTACAATAAGAACATCTTTGAAGCATTCCTCAAGCTATGGTACATAATGAAAATGGCAAGTATAACATAATTTAAAGTAAATATCCTTTTGAGGAGGGTGCCTTACATAGTTTATACTCATACGATCAAAGAGTATTATGCAGTTTAAGCTTATGCATCGATGAGCATTTTTTACTTGAATAGACATTTTATACTCGTGTCAAGGAGTCTACTTGAATTTGGTTGACAATTTATATTCATGTCAAGGAGTTTATTTGACTTTAATTTAATAGATAGTTTACACTCTTATTGAGAAGTATATGGGGAGAATTTGAATATTTAGATAGTTTATGCTAATACATAGAAGCCTTATAGAAAGTTTAAACTCATATCAAGGAGCATATATGGAGACTTTGAATATGTAGATAGTTTACGCTTGTATCTGGGAGCCTTATTGACAATTTAAATTCTTATCAAGGAGTACATGAAAAAATTTTAATTTAAAATTTTCATATAGTTTATGCTCGTATCTTGGAATATTTGGAATTTGAAGACTTGAGCTTTGGACTTGAAGATTTGAGTCTTTGATTTAGAAACTTGAAGACTTGAGTCTTGAATTTGGATATTGGAGACTTGAGTCATGGATTTAGAGATTTGTAGACTTGAGTTTTGAATTTGAAGACTTCGAGACTTGAGCCTTGACTTGAATATTTGAAAACTTGAAGACTTGAGTCTTTGATTTTGGGACTTAAAAATTTGAGTCTGAGACTTGGAGACTTCAGTCTTGACTTAAAGTCTGAGAAACTTAAGTCTTGACTTGAAGTCTTGGAAACTAGAGTCATGAATTTTAGAGACTTAGAGACTTGAGTTTGTATTTGAAAACTTAAGGACTTGACTTTGAATTTAGAGACTTGAAAATTTGAGTCTTGAATTTGAAGATTTGGAGAGTTGAGTCATGGATTTGGAAACATGGAGACTTTAGAATTTTAAATAGTTTATACTCTTATCTAGAAATCTTATTGATAGTTTAGGCTCATATCAAGGAGCAAAAGAAATTTGAAGATGAAAATTAATTTCCCCCAACATCTTCATCATCATCGACATCACTTAAATCTCCTTGTTCATCAAAATTCATTCTCATTTCAATATTATGTGCACGAGTTGCCAAATCTTCAAAAGTTTTTGATTTAATTCCTTGAAGTATATAACAAAGACTTCAATGCATTCCTTGGATACACATCTCAATGGCTGAAGCCTCCGATAATTGATCTTTGCATTTAAAACTTAAATTTTTTCAGGATTGATATAATCAATGACAAGTTCTTCTTTCCATTGTTGACGGTTGGTGAGTTCAATCATATTGATTGTCTTTCGAATGCTGTAGAAATGATTGAGGAACTCTTGTTCTAGTTGCTCCCAACTATTAATGGAGCATGCCTCCAAGTTAATATACCAATCAAAAGCATTATCTTTTAATGAATGAACAAATTGCTTAACTAAATGATCTCCATATGTCCCAACATCATTACAAGTCTCAATGAAATGAACCACATATCGCTTTGGGTTGCCTTTGCTATTGAATTGCTGAAACTTTAGGAGCTGGTAACCGATTAGCATCTTCAAGTTATCAATCCTTGAGTGTATGACTTGGAGTAAGTCATAGACGACTTAGAAGTTTCATCAAACTTGTCTTTGATAGTCTCCATAATGAACTCCTTCAATGGGTAATGAGAACTAGTCCATCAGAGAAAACTTGTAGTTCTTTATTTGTAGTCTTTTCATTTTCAGCTGGCTGCTTCTTCATGAATATTCGCTTTCATCCTGAGCCTCAATTTGTTTCTCCACCATGCAGCTGGCATCAAAATTGTTCACTTTGCTCATCAATTTAGATATTTGAAAGTTTCACTCTTGGACATGCTTCGTAAGTCCTTCAATAACCTTTGTCAAATTTGTAATTTGTTCTTCCAAGGTTGCAGCACTTGTCACCATCACTGTCGCCATGCTTGAGGAATTTGTATTGAGTGGGGAATAGATTATGCAAATTCTTCTTTTGAATCTCCACCATCTTCATTTATATTAATAAAATACGGCAATATCGTTTCCACAGTAAGGGAAGAAGCCATTTCTGAAGATGACTGCAACTTCTTGGACATACTTCTTATGGTGACGTCAACACTTCTTGCTCCCACACTTGAGGAATTTAAAGTAGTAATTTTTAAGGCAGCAATCTTGCTAGCAACCATTTGATATTTCAGTCTTGATGAAGGAAAGAGATGAGAGGTAGAGACGGTCCTACTGGGTGTGCCAAAATTTGTAAGCACAAATTTTTTTATTTGCAAAAATTAAAATTACAAAACAAGAAGAATCGTACAAATAAATTCAAAATTAATCAAGCAAATGTGAATTCTATTTTTAATCTAATCCTCTGATTCTCCTCTTCTAAAAATAATTTTGAATTGAGCTTCACGAAAAATACCTTAAATGCTATAGATCTCGTTTAAATTTGATTTGAATAAAAAAACACCAACTCAGGGGCTTTGCACCTTAATTTTGAATCAAATATCAAAAATATATTATTTCCATGAAAAACATCTTGAACGTCGTGAATCTTCTTAAACAAAAATAATGTCAATTTGAGGGCTTTGCACCTTGATCTTAAATCAAATACCAAAAATATATAAATTTCATGAAGAACGCCTTGAACGTTGTGGATCTTATTGAATAAAAATAACTTCAATTCGAAGGCTTCACACCTTGATCTCAAATTAAAAGCCAAAAATATATGAATTCCACGAAAAACACCTTGAACATCATGGATCTTCTTGAATAAAAATAACACCAATTCGAGGGTTTCACACCTTGATCTTGAATAAAATGCTAAAAATATATGAATTCTGCAAAGAACGTCTTGAACGTCGTGGATCTCCTTGAATTTGCTTTAGAGAACTGCTAGATTTCTTCAAAGTTTCTCTCATCTGCTGAAATTTTATGTTGTGTGTAGAATGAGCTTTGGTCACCCCCTTTACATAGGTACTTGATGAGAGACTTTTAAATTGACTTGAATTCCTTTTACGATTATCTCTTTGATAAAATAATAGCAAACATCAAGAGATAATATCATATATCTTTGATTAGATAATATCAACATTAAGAGATAATATCAAATACATTTGATATGATTGATCCATAGATGTAGACACTTCATCTTTGACACTTGTTAATATTTGATTTGAGTATAAAATAAATACTACATCATTAATTAAAATTAACTATTTATCTTTTGAAATTAAATTTAGTAAATTCTAAGAAATAAATAAAAATTTTAAATTAATATTTAGTACATTATTTTACACGTATCACTTTTCAATTGGCCAAAAATTAACATGTCTACACCATTATACTTACTCGCACAATTGAGTGCAAGTAGCCCAAGTAGCAAAATTTTGACTATACTTCCTAGCTGGTCTAAAAATCATTGGTTGGGGATCATTGCCTGTGTTCCATTGAGGCACCAAAAGAAGAGATGGAAGCTATTGGAAAGCCTTTATAGGTGGGCTTAGATGTTGCATAACAAGGGACAAGCCCCTATGTTGCTACTTCGCATAAGGCCTCCTGTTGGAACTACCATTTGCCTTCCAAGTATGAATTCTAGCTAAATCAGTTTTCTTCCTTGTTGGGAGCAAACAAATTAAATCAAGTTCAACGAAACATAGAGAAACTAAGAAAAATAACACAAGTGTTTAGGAGAAAACACGAATATAAGGAGTAGTATACAAATAAAGGAAAAGCCTAAACATCTATTGAATACCAGTAGGAAACATATAAATGATATCAAAGAGAGCAATAAATAGCCCACCCTTCTCAAAGTGCTGAAAGAAAGAACTTCACGACAAACTTTCAGCAGATGCACAATTAAAGGCAAATTGCTCCAAACTCAAGGATCCCCAAATACTAATTCTCACAAAGAAAAAACCTCTCTTTTAAGGTTCTTTACAAATGACCACTCTCTCATAACCTAGTCTTGAGAAAAAGTGAAAAAAGGCCTCGTTAGAGATCTTCCACACTACAAAGAGAGAATGAAAGTTGTCCAAAGAAACAGGGCGACCTAACTGCCTAAGGTGGTGCTAAAGCCTACTAAAATATACAAAAGAGTTCGAAGTGAACTAACTTAAACACATCTATAACTCCTAGCTACCTATAACAATAATAAATTTCGAGAAGGAAAAACCAATTATTAAAATACCCTCTAAAAATTGTGAAGTACCCAAGAGGAGAAGACATAATACAATCCTTTGAAGAGTGAAGAATAAAATCAAATTCATCAATAAGACAAAATTACGCTTCAACAATTCTAATTTTCCGTAGAGTAATCAAACAAGACAAATAGCAAGGTTACCATCGACAATAGGAGCGTCCTTAGACCAATCATCGGAAGAGTAATCTTTCCTAAACTTATATTCTAAAGCAAACCTTATTTTTGAAGAAAAAGACAACTTAATAATTAAAGACTAATGAATGTGCTTTTGATTCACAACTCTACGACCCAAAACTAGACCAGAAGATGTGTCGAAATAGTAGCTCACATATGCAAAGAATGCATCAATATTGCAAGGAGGACAACCCTATGAGAACACAAATCAATTTGTTACTATCGCGATGGCTCAAAATAGCATGTCAATGACAGAGTAGCCCATGCCTAAGGTGCCATGTGAGTGCCTGTTGGCATATTGGTTACCTTTTGTGTAGCTACCCTGCTGCCCCTATTCCATGGTGTTGCTAGCTTTTGTTGCTGACCATTGCTAACTCCATCTACAACTTTATACTCTGACTTTGATTTGATTTCACTACTTGACATCTAGCTCTCAAATTTGAGCATCCCCTTCTCTCAAGCTGAGATTCTCCAAAAAATAATTGACTCAATGGAGTTGGAAAAATTGAGTAATTGGAAAGACAGAAGAAACAGTAAAACTTACCTTTTTGATCTTGATTGCAGATGTAATTTCCTAAGTTAAAGAACTATCAAATTGCTAGTCCCTTTGAGGACACAATTTCATAGTAAATGCTACTCTTTGGAAGTAAACAACCAAAGAGATTCATGGGTTTCCTAATTATTTATTCTTGATTTATTTAAATTATTCCAAAAGTAAATCAAAAGTAAGTTGATGCAAAATAATAAAATCAATGATTATGGTAAGGTGAAATAAAATTAGCTCTTAAGATATATTTTTAATATGAAAATATAAATTTTCAAATTAAGAGTAGGATGATTGACAATATAACAAAATAAGATGCTAAGAGTTAAAAAAGTAAAAAGTAAATCAATGGTCAAATTAATTAAATAAATAAATGAGAAATGGGCCAATAAGCCCAACAAATTCAAACCTACCAATTAGACGAGCTCTCAAATTTAAGTGGGTTGGAGCGCATAAAAGATTAGTTATATAAATACCAATTTTTAAAATAAAAAAAAAATCTAAGTAATCATTTACAGAACTCTAGTACCAACTGTACGCAAACATATCTCAAAAGCATAAGTGCAATACGGTATTGGCTTTTGAAAAGAATCTCAACTTCATTATTATGCAACACCATAATGGTTAACAACTTAACAATATTTACCTTTTTATATAACATATCAAAAACAACATAAGAATATCCCAATTTCTACAGGGGGTAGTATTGTTCATTTTGTTAGAGTAAATTTACTACTACAAATCAATTAATTTTGCCCAAAATATCTCGATCACATGTCCATATGAAGGTTACTATTAAAACAAAATCCACCTTTTGCTAGCTTTTGACACGCACATATGTATATTATTTTAGGACGGACGGGTGATAACATATATTGCTTTCCCTCTCGGATCCCATTCATTTTGGGGTCCATTTGATTGAACGTCTCTGTTATCTCTTCCATTTTTTTTTTGTACAATTTAAGGTTGGACATGGAATATATATATAAAGAGGCTGCACACACGTATACATATATATATATATATATATATATTTAGTGAGTGTTGGATGAACTTATAAGTTTTTAAAAATATCTTATAAAATATTGAGAACTTATAAGATGTAAAAAAAAAAATTTAGAAAAGAATTTATAAGATTTTAAAAATAAAATTTTAGGGGTTTATATTTTTTTTTAAAAAAATAAAGAGTTCCTCACTTATGTTTAAGATTTTAACAAGCTCCATTAATTTTAATCATATTAATTATAAAATTGCCACTATTGATATCTTACAAGTTTTAAAATCTTATTTTATCCACACACTTTAAGGAGTTCTTTTTAAAAAATAGATTTAGCATTTTATAAGTTTTAAAAATATTTTATAAAATGTAGAAACTTATAAAATATTTTAAATAAATTTAGCCAAGTCCTTCTTATACCTGTATATCTTTATTCTTTTCTTCGTACTTTAGATTTCTTTTATTTTTCAAATTTTAATTACCCTTTTCTCTTGGCCTTGCGGTTCTAAAGTCAAATTAAAGTATCCAGGATTAATTTTATATTTTGGGGTGGGGAGGGGAAGGGGATTGCTCTATATCATTCATTTTGATCCTTTAATTATTTCAGGTAGTCCACTTTAGGTATATATTAAGCGTATGCCTTTGAGATCCATATGTAATTATTTCTTTAGAAAATATTATCTTATACACATGACATATATTAATAAAATAAAAAACAAAACACAGATTATGATAAAAAATTTCAAACGTGTATAATAATGTAGCACAGACAGCAGACAGCAGACTCTTGGCTTTCCTCATTTTGTCCAGAAAATTAAAGAAATGATCAGAATGGCAGCCACCACTGCGCAGTCGGATTAATGCACCCATCACTATAATTCAAATTTCAAAAGAAGAGGTTTAATGGAGACTTTAATTAATGCATCCAACAATTAACTGACTGGTTCTTTAAGCTAGCTAAGTATTGGCACATTGACAATTCAATTTTAGTAATCTTAAAAACACTGGCTAAGCCAATCTCGGTGGACTCGCCTTTTAGTAACTGCGTTTCTCCATTTGGGCCTCTTATACTATGCAGGTGAATGTCGACTCAGACAGCTATATAATTTGCATATCCATTTAGGGCCGTTTGGTTTATTTCATTTTCAATTTCATTTTTTATTTCGTCATTTCTAAAATTTGAAAAGATAATTGGTGAAAATGAGTTGAAAATAAATTTATATTTGAATAAATTGTTGAAAAAATAATGATTGTGTTGGATTTAGTAAATTGTGGATGGATGGATGGGTGGATATAATAATAATGAAATATAAAGAGAAAATATGTAAGTTGCTAGAAAATATGATTTAAAAATAAAAATAAAAATAATATCGAGTGAAAATATGTATAAAAATCATGTATTTGGCTGTCATTCAAGCTCTAGAGAATGCAAGCGTGAACTTATCTTCTGTTGGCAACCTCATTTTGGATGGGAGAATGAGCGCCTCCAACATTAGTTCATTCTCTTTTTTACATATTCATCATAGAGCTAATTGTGGTTCTAATTTTTCTAGTCGGTATGGCTGTTTGTTTTCATCTCTAAATTTCCAGGCTCTCTGATGAAATTACCAAAACTTTGGCCCCAGATTTAATTTGATGTTGTTCCCCGTTTCTTTTTCGAAAAGAAATAAACAATAGAAAATCTCAAAATAAAATATGAAAATGAAACTAAACGGGCTTAGCCCTTCAATTTTTTTCCAACTAAAAATTTGTGATGGATTTTTTTTATTTTTCAAACTTTAAGAATGTTTTTATGGTGACATCAATTATTGTAAGCGCATCATTGTATTTTCTGATGCGACTTCGGTGCTATATGTGTTTCTATCAACTTAATTGTTAGTTGGAGTCATTAATCATTATCACGAAGTACAGCTGAAATTAAAGAAAAAAGCTTTATATACACTTACAAGGACTATACAGAATGGAAAAGCCCCAGTGCGAAATGTTGCCACTTTCCACCTAATACCACTACCTTC
>JACGDI010005841.1:360785-374698 GCA_014898725.1 Jacaranda copaia
TTCTGATGAATCATGGGCTGAGGGCGGGGGTGGTAGTGGTGGGGAATTGTGTATGTGGAGTAAGAGTCTTCTTGAATCGAAATTGTCTACGAATTCTTGAATAATGACAGTTGGGAATGATGCTGCAGCCATTTTTTCTGTTTGAAATTTGTTTTTGGGTTTTGTTTGCTGAAGTTTTTCCTTTGGAGTTGGCTGGAAATGGGCGAATTTATAGAAGTAGAAGAAAAAAGACACACGGGGTGGGGCACAACTTTTGGGGGGCGTTACATAATTTCTTAGTAGTTTGCTCAACTTATCATCATCATATTTTTAAGCATATTCTAAAGGTAGAAGCCCACTAAAAAAAGGAATTAGACTACTAACAACTTTCAATTCATAGTTAGTATTAAAAATTTATAATCTTTATTATATAATTAATTAATAATATTCCAAGTAGATTATTTCATAGCTAATTTTTGTTACAATCAATTTGTAGCTGATGATTATTTATTTTTATATACTATTAATTTTTCTACAAATAATACAAGTCAATTTGTTGCTTTTCTAATAAGCAAGGCAATAATTAATATGCTTGTTAGTAAAAAAAATTATTTTTGTTACGAAATTTTCTAGATATAACTTGTAGTTGTGGCTATGAAATTATTTCTGTAACAATTTTTCACAGTGAATATTAGCTTTTTGATAGTGTCCTATATATATTGTAGCACCCCGACTCGGGAGGCGCCTACTCCCATCCAGAGTGCTACCTCGATTGAGATTTCATTGGTAACTTCCCCCCTCATTTCTTAGATAGTCTCAATGCAAAACATAAGTCTATAATAACTCATGATGAACAAAATCATAATAAGAGAATAATATCCATGTCAACTAGTCATGTCAGGAACTGTAAACCAAATCTGAGTTCCTGTAATTTTACAGTTGCTTAAAGAATTGTATCAAATGTTGCCAACTCTTGCCTATTACATTTCATGAAAAGGAAAAACTAGTAATCTATTGACAAACATACTATTACATCACAAACATGTATACATGTTGCATTCTTACCATTTATAGAGATCATGATAACACCATATATACTATCCACCCTGTGGCCCAAGCTCATAATACCTTATAATCCTCAATTTAGGATAAAGAACAGAAAGAAACACTACAAGAAGGGTAAGTTCGAATGACTAAGTGAAGTAATGATCAAAATACATGGACAATAACAACAATATGGTATACAACAACATTGGGCTAACGTACCACAACTAAATGCATGCGTCAATGGAATAAGTCGTTCAATGTATCTCAAGTTTTCATAACATGGCAAACCTTATATTTCAAAACTTTGAAGTTGGATTCATTTTAAAGAATCTAATGCACATGAACATTTTAGGTTTAAGAGGCTTAGATTTAAAATCCAGGATTTCATTTAGTTTTATAAAAATAGCTGTACAAGAAATGTTTCACAAAACTAGTGGTACAACCTAATGTATAGATTCAATAATACCAGAATGCTTCCACTTTGAGATTAACGTCATTGTCACCGTATACAACAGAATAAGTTAGAAATTACTCTCTTGCATAGCGGTGCAACAATACAAGTCAATCAACATGTTTGCCTTTATCCCAATAAATCAACACGAGTTAGTCCACATGATTGCTCTATCACTAGTATAACAATACGGGTCAGCCAGCATGACTGCCTCTATCACTATATAACAGCACGGGTCAACCAACATGATTACCTCTATCACCAATATAATAGTAAGGGTTAGCTAACATGACTGCATTTATCACAATATAATAGTACGAGTTAACAAACATGGCTGCATCTATCACTCATATAATAGTATGGGTCAGCCAACTTGACTGCCTCTATCATAATATAATAATACAGGTAAGTTAACATGACTACATCTATCACTAATATAGCAAACTTGTGTATCTACAGTAGTAATATGCCATGCTCAACACGATGCAAATGTGGAAGTTACACAGTAGCAATATGTTATCTCGTAGTGGTGTAAATATGGAGATAATCAGTAATAATGTGCCATGCTCATTGCGGTACACATGACCAATATCCACATAATATGCCATGTTCAAAGCAGTGCAAATGTGGAGATAATCAGTAATAATGTGCTATGCTTGCAGCAGTGCACATGTCCAACACCTAGAATTATGCCATGCTCACAACGGTGCATATATCCAATAGCAGCTTAATAAACATATTAACTCATCATGGTGAAAGAACAATCAATTGGGCAATATTGAATATATACCAAGGTAATAATCATGAGGTAAGAGATAATACATTTTGAAATCCATTTTTAATTTTCTCAATACAATCGTCAATTTAAGATAACATGGCATATTTTATAATTAGCTAGAAACCATAATCGATGTATAAGGGCGAGGTGTGGTAAATTTTCAAAAATTGTTTATTTTATCAAAACGTGTGTGAATATGATATTTGGTTCAAGAATTCAATAACTCATGATAAACAAGGAATTCAGGCAAGAATGGCTCAAGAATCATGGTAAAGAAGGAGAGAAGTCCAAATAGTCGGCCAAAGGCCTAAAATAACATCAGGTTGTTAAACATGCTGATATTTTAAATAGTAACAACTTAAGAATTACAGGCAAGGAAGAATAGTTCAGATAGACTATTAGAGTTCAACATAATAATTGTAGCATAGCATAAAACGAACAAACAATGATGGAATCTCAGCATAAATAGTATCAAGTAACAAGGATATATTAACAAATATATATGTTGTTTCCCTAGTAAAGAAAGCTAATATAAATCTCACCTTGCAGGTATCAAAGGATAGAGTTTTCCTCAGTGAGTTCGATAGCTTGTTCCCTTATGACCTAAATTGGTTTGAGTATAGATCTAATTTCCAATGGAGAGTCGTCCAAATGTGCTTGAAATCAAGGAATAAATCTCCTACCTAAAAGTCGCTGGAATGCCACTGCTATTACCACCAAATAAGGGGATAACACCACAAAAAGATACACCAAGCTAAGCCCAGTAAAAGCCCTCAACTAATTTTTTGGTTCCACCGCCTCTTTGCCAGTCAATTGAATGAAAAAACTGACAGCAACTACTGTTGCAACACCACCCTCAATTTTCCATATCTAGCCAACAAAACTAAAAAATGACACCACCTGCATCCTCCTCTTGGCAAACCCATCACTTTTTACCCTTTACCCACCCTTAAACACAGCTAGAAACCTTCATTCCACCACCAAGCTGTTGATCTCTACTGTCCGCCATCGTGTCCACCCCTATGTGGATGTTTTGAATGGTGTGTGGTATGGAAATATTCACCCCAGCTAAATAATGCTAACTTCGACATTAGTTTTTGGTTTCGTGGTCAATTTATATATATAAAGATATTTTTGGCCCTTTTCAATTTGACCCCAAAATTTTTCGCTGCCTTCAATTTTAATTCTTGATCGCCATACAATTCAATCCCAAAGCTTTAATTCAACCCTTTCAAATTTTATTTTTTAACACATTGACCCCCTGGCATTTTTAATTTTCATCAATTAAGTCTAAATTGATTTATTTTAAAGCTTTTAAACTTTTAATCTTCTCACATTGACCCTTAAATTTTATAATTTTTGGTAATTAGACCCTTTTCTTATTTACAATTAAATATCCCAATTCCTAATATTTTTAACTAAAACTTTATTAATTTAATTTTTGAGTGATTCCCAAATATAATTTATTTGATCCACCTATTACTTTATTAATTTAATCATTTATGACTTATAAACCAAAGTTGGAGCGTTACATATATATATATATATATATATATCAAGATTTGTCTTAAGAGAAGCAATAAATATACTAAAATCTCAAAGTATCAGTATGAAATAATAATACTCATGTTATGTGAATCAAATAGTTATATGTTATAATTTTGATATGCCAATTGTAACAAGTTGGAAGCCAACTACCAATGTTTTTAAACACGGATTGCGCATCCCCTGAATTTGGATCCTCCACTAGGCACTAGGGTCTTTGCCGGTAAATGGGGTGTCCAATCAAACTGGGTCTGACCCACTCTGAGCGCGGCATAAGCTGCCACGTGGGCATTAACCATATCTGCAATAAAATGGTGTTTGGGGCCCAGTTTCTTGAGAAGGGGCACGGACGTTTCCCATTTTGATAAGGTGGTAGAAAAATAAAAATAAATAAAATATGTCCTTGCTGGCTTTTTTTCTTTTAAAAGTTGAAAGTGCCAGAGTGGAAATTGGAGTGTCTTAAGTTAAATTTTATTGTATTGATTTGCATTGGCATTGCACTTTGATGCAATAGAAATCTAAGGTTCAAAAAGCGAAAAAGGTTACAGATTCATTCGCACCATGATTTATATTTAAACTTGAATCTTTGGCTGAATGTGTTTTTCTTCCCTTTATCACGTATCCAACTTTTCTTGATATGTTATTCACTTCTTTTTCAATTTTAAAGATTTTTTCACATTTTAATTTATGTTACACCGATGAGTAATTGATGTCATTATTTTAGACATGCACGTGCATCACATAGGAACTTGTAAAAAGAAATCCTCTCAATAGATAGTATTGAACACGTACAAGATTAATTTGGTGATTGATGAAGAATTCTCGTATGTGAGCCTCCTCTTTTGGACTTAGATACGTACTAACTAAATTAGGTTCTATTAAGCACTTTCATCAAGTCAAAACTATAAATATTTAATCGAAGAGTTAATAAATATCCTCAATCCTTGCTTTCAAAAAGTTGTTATAATGCCTAAATTATAAAAAAATTTTAATTATATAAAAAAATCACATGAAATTCATATCGTGTTCATGGGATATCACTGTTACATTGGGTGCATATAAAACTTTTATATATTTTATATATTAATTATTACAAAATTCTAGAATTGTCCTACTTTGTAAAAAAAGCCAAACTTGTAGTGTCCCATATTTTCTTGTCTATAAACCTTAATTAATTGAAATTAGTGAATTATTTAAGAAATAATTATATCTTATTTATTAGAATTAATTTTTTTAATCAAAACTAATTAAAGGAAAAATAACAAACTAGCAAATAAGTAGACAGGGATAAAATTTTTAGCACTTTTAGTTCTTATAAAATACCTAATTTATTAGGTCTCCTTTTTCATATTACATTCAAACAACTTCTTCTCTATATAATGTACATTCAAACCTTCAAATTTTCAATAAAATATTTTCCTTAAAAAGTCCTCAACCATTCCCATCCTTTGCAAAAAAAAGACCCAAATGGTAAGACAAGGAAGAAGATCGCTAGGAAATCTCAACAGTCTCGATTCTTGTTCACTCTTCTAGCAAGTACGATTCTATATTTAAATTATAATTAAAATATTAATATTTTTTTAATTTATAATTTGTAACATTTGTATTTCTTATGCATATGATATTTGTGCAGTTGAAGTTGCTACTATTAGGTTTCAATTTTCAAATCCTATTGCTAAAAGTTTTATATTGGTTCATAAACCACATTATGGTAATTTATTTCAAAATTTTTCTGTACGATACTCAATGTGTTTAAAATATACCTGTAAGATTTCACTTATAAATGATTTTTCTTGAATTTTATAAAAAACTTGAAAGTTTCCTACCAGATTTATAGATGAATCTAAATAATTTCTTTTTAAAAAATTGTCTACCCATTAAAACAAAAGAATTTTTAATTGAAATTTTTTTATTATGAAAGTTTTATGTGTTTAAAATATTACTGTAAAATCTTACAAATTCATCAGATTCAATATGTATTTTTTATAAATCATCAACTATAACTGCCAAAGTATTTAACGAGTTTGGACTATCTTGAATTTTAAGGATTTGCTATCCATGATAATGGAAGTATTTTAATTTATAAAATTTTGAAAACCAACTTAAAGTTGTCTAGAATAAACTAGTAAAATTTTAAATCCAAAATTTTTTATTTTAGTTGTGAAATACAATGATTTGCTATATAAAAGGAATAATTACATAAACTATCCCTGAGGCTTAGGACAATAACAAAAACTATCTCTCAGGTTGGAGAAATTACAAACACATTCCCTAAGGTTTGTTGTCATCTAACAATGAGGTCCTGCCATTAGTCAAACTAACAGAAAATACTAATGTCATCATTGAATTTTTTTAAACTTTTGATTTTACCCTTTAATTGACTGTTTCAACCTGTTGAGTATTTTTTGGGACCAAAATGCCCTTGTGTTATTTTGGTAATATGTCCATATATGTGGGGATGTAATTGTAATATAATAAACATACAAGGGGGATCAAGGTAATAAACTAAAATAATGCTTAATCTTGCCATTGGAAATATAGTTTAGTAATTAATTAATATAATTAACCCACTTAATTAATTAAGTAAGTAAGCAATTTTTAATTAACTAATCATATTTTTTTAAATTATTTAATTAATTAAGATTAATTAATTAAAAAATTATTATGTATAGAAGACCAGAAATTTATGAGATTAAAATATTATAGTCAACGCCTTCAGATTGCTTGAACTTTTCATTTAGCTCCATGTATATTTAATTATGTAATATATAAAGCCTTCAGTATTTTAAAAACCTGCAAGCACATTCCTTATGGAGGAATGTAAACATTCCAAAAGTACCAAGTAATGCACCACAAATCAAACCAAACCAACATTATAATAAACCTGCATTTACACTTACAACAAACAAGTAGAAAATTCAATTTTCCAAAATATACAAGTTAGAATCACTGCAGCTAAATAATTGTTTACAAGCTGCACAAAAAATATTGAGTTGGTTCTTCCCATGAAAGTGACAAAAATATTAGTTAGTTTCAATCATAAATAAGAACATTTTTTAGCCTATATTAGTCCCTCCATCTGCAGCACTGGCAACTGCATCACTAGCTCCAGTAACTCCATCACCACCAGCAACAACAATAACTCCATCAACAACACCACCTGTAGTAGCAGTTCCATCATAGCATCCAACATCATCAAAACCTCCGACTCCACTAGACTCCCTACAATTGACTCCACAAGTCTGTCAATTATTGCATAAAATCCATCATCAAAAGCAATGTCATCTTCAAAGGCAGCAGAACCTTACAGAAAATTATTACAATTAGCCCCATGAGTAAATAAAATACTTACATAAAGAACCTTAAAATAATTTGTTATATTCATAAAAGTTATCTTCAACTGACACCAAAACTTAAAGTATTACAATTAGCCCCCTACCCATTACATATGTCAACAAGAAGAACCTTAAACATTTTCTAATTGATTGAAATCTCATATTCAACTAACATCACACTTTAAAACAATGCAATTAATCCCCTATGTAATAAAACATGTTACAAAAAGAATCTTAAAGTATTTCATACATTATTACAAAAAAAACCGAAATCACAATTATGTAAAATATTACAATTACCCCCCTATGAACTTAGAATCATTATATAAACATCCGTTAACATCCTTAGACATTGCATTGTACTCAAGTTCAACAAGTATGTAACTATAGAATATAACAAAATAGCACCATATATCCTAAAAACTATAACTAAAAGAACCTTAAATATTTTCATAAATAACATAGTTTAATGCAGCAACAATATCTTTTGTCTGTCAGTCATTAAAGTCCAGGGTAAATCTGAACTGAAACCTCCAATGAATTCTTCCAAGCATCTAAAAAAGAATCCCCAAGAATCTTTGCTTTTTATCTCTACCACAACAAAAACTAAAGGATAAAGCTTGTTGTTCCCATCTAAGCCAACTGCCACTAATTAAAAGCACACCACCAACTAAAAAAATTGTAAACAAGATTTTTATAGTCCCAAATTTTGGGTATTTGTAAATATAGACTAATCAAATAAAATAACTACCCACATTTGTCAAATCATCATACCAAAATTATATTTAAAATAAAATCCTACCATAATGCATTCTTACAAAACCCTAGGCATATAAATCACAACAATAATGCAAAAAGAACTGATTTTTACATGATATATGAAAATTCAAAACAAAATAAACAAAAAAAAGTAAAAAATTACATGGATAGTTACTTTTACCACCCATTTCACTCAAACCCCCCACACTGAAACCCAATAAGAACAATATTCAAGTATTATGGTGCTTGGCCTTTCTCATGCTACTAGCAAACAAGGATTTTGATAGGCTCCCCATGGTGGTAAACCTTCATGCAAGATGAGAGGGTTGAAGAGTTTTAGGAAGGTAAAAAAATGGGTTTTTGTGCATAAATCGATTCCTTTTGCCTTGTTTTCTCTTTATTTTCCATAGAGGGTATTGTTGTCTTTTTATTTGACATATATTTAGTGTTTTTTTTTAAATGAAACAACTTAAGGGTAAAATTATCTTTTAACATGTTTCGTCATGAATTTTAAACGGCAATTTTATGTAAGGGTTTCTATAATTTCTCAAACTTGAGGGATAGTTTCTATTATTACCCGAAACTTCAGGGGTAGTTATTGTAATTATTTGTATAAAAAATTCTATTTTGAAAGTTGTTTGCTTGTTCTGTATGGAAAGTGCATTTTAATGTATGTTTCTCTTATTTTCTAAATAAATTAGAAAAAACTACCAATAGATGAATTATAAAGCCATCTCTTAGATTTTTGTAGGACTTTGAATCACCTATATCCAATATGTAAAAAATGTTATGGTTAAAATACAATAAGGTGCCATGTGAAAAACTTTCTGAAAACTAAAGTTGTTACATTTTTGCACCACTGTTGCCTATTGGTGTCAATTTCTCTCTCTTATATTAGCTAATCTAGATTGCAACATCAATTAAAAAGTTTTAGTACTCTTTCTTGGCTTTCTAATGCCACAAGAATCTAGCCAATCAAACATGTAAAAAGAAAGTTATGAGTGCATTATCAAAATATGTACAGAAGGAGAAACTCTTGATTAGTGTAATGACTATGTATATACCAGGCTAGTGTTACATATTGATTCTTGAGAATCAAACCACCCCTAAAATATTTAATTAGGATAGAAATATATATATATATATATATATATTGCTAGAAATATAGTGCTATGAATAGTTTACTAAGTTCTCTCCTGCTTCATGCAAATGTTGTAGAAATTTTTGTTGGTTTTGATTTTAGATTTTTATGGATCTTTGTCTGTGTCTTTTGGATGGAATTGGAATTGTTTTTCATGGATCAAATTAAAATGTTAATTTAGTTAAATATTACTTTTGTGTCAGTAGATGTTTCAAAACTTAAAACTTCAGAGTTGATCATATTGATAAATACTGTGAATGTCTATTCCTATATATAATATATAAAAATACCTTTTAGAACCTAGAAGGTTATATATTGTAACACATTCATTGAAATTTTTTCTTCAATTTACACTGCATTATATTTATATTCTAATACATATATAAAATTTTCTTGTTTTGTTACAAGATAAAAAAAAAGGCATGTTCTTTTATGTTCTCTTTTTATTTAATAATATTTTTAGACTAGCAGTTAAATTTGTTGATCAATTGATGACTGAATTTACTGTTACTATTAGTGTTAGTTGGATCTATCTTGGTTTGGGTGTGTGAAGGACTTCAACAGACAACAACAAGCTTTTTGGTTTGATTTCAAGCTTAGATGGCCTAATCCCCCTAGCATACAAAAGAAACCATTTGTAGTTGAGGTGGGTCATAAGATTTCCTGAGGACTTAGGCTTGGGTACTGCTTTGTAAGGTTGCGTCTTTCCCAGAGCAATAAGGAACTATTATGTTGGGAGCCATAAGGTTGACTAGTTACAGCAGATGCTGGTTTGATCATTGCATTTAATTGTTGGCCTATTAAAAATATTTATTGTTATATTCCTATGTTACTACTATATAATGCACAATTGTTTATCAACATTTTTCTCAAATGTTTATCACTAAGCATCTTTTGATCATGATATATTATTGAACTCACATTGCACACACATGACATTCACTAACTCCTTTGCTCACACTCTTTTTCTTTTATAACTTCCTTCTAGTAGACCTGGACCCTACTACTCGTAAGGAGATGGATCACACTTTCGATGAGAATAAGAACTGAAGTATTTTTGGACTTTTGTAGTAGTCTTAGTATTTGATGATGTTAACTTGATAGTTTCTTTCTGGATTTTAGTTAAGGTTAGAGTATTGTTGTTAGAGATTTCATGTTGTAAGATTTACTTAATTTATTTTGAATCCTTATTGTTCTTTTATTTAAGATTATGACTTTTGGTTAGATGACTTCTTTTATTTGGGATCGATCTTCACTCCTTGAGACTAGGCCACATGGTTTGGTTTTGGGGTGTGATGGAGTAACTACAGAGCTTAGGTTTTAAACTTAAGCTGTGTTCGGATAAGATCCTTGGACTATGGAATTTGGGCTTAGAACTGTTAGAAATTGATTTGAGTGTTTATGTTTAAGTATTGAAGAGATTGATCAAATTTCACATGATATCAAGGTTGTGAAGGAGTGCTATTTGGTGAGCCAGCTGATATGATTAAATATTTTAGTATTTGATGGTATGATTCATGACATACTATGAGAGTCAGATTGAAAACACTCTAGGATTTAATAGTTTTTCTCCCCTTAAGACTAGTGAATCCTTAGCTATCTTCCTTTAAGACAACTATTTAGAATACTTTGGTATTTTTTCTTTCTCATTGTTGATCTAGGATTCTGTTGGTTTTGTATGGTAAGATAGCAAGTCAAAATCCACCTAAATTAGTACATCATTGAGATGCCTCATCTCTTACGATTAAGGTTAGAGAAAGTGACTGATATAATTCTAGTTGTAAGCTACTATTGAATGCTAAAAAAAATTATTAATAGATAAGATGAGAATTTTTAAGCCAATAAAAAAATTAAATTAATTAATCAATTGAATGCATATATCGGTGTGTAGTGCTAGATTCCTTTGAAATTAGGCACATATTTTCATTTTAAATTTCACTAGTTATAGATTTAGTGATAAAGATCGCATTATTCTAAAATGAATCTCGGATAAGGAGTTTGTCGTGGAAGACCCCTAGGTAATGCTTCATGAAATCAATCTGAGATTAAACAAGAAATCCCTAGATATATTCATACCAACTATCTAGGAAAGGGAATAGACAAGCTTCGTCTCTACTGCCAATAGTGCCCTAAGCATCACTGATAGGAGATAATATGGTAGACACAATGGGACAATCTCACGTAGGCCTTTCAAAACCACCAACAACCTAAGGACCAACACCTTTTAATTTATCACTTGATCGATTCTTATGTATCCGATCATAACATTTCAGTATGGAGCATGATGATTGAAAGGTTGAACTTTGGATAGAGGGCATTAAAAATATCTATAATATACTAGTTTACATTAATGAGTAAAAGGTCGATCTGGTTTTATATTTCTCTTTGAAGGTTCAACATGCTACTGGTAAGACTCAGTAGAAGTCTCGCCCGACTGAATACAATTGGCAAGGAGGGAAGACCTAAGGCCAAGGATGAAAAACAATCATGATAACAATTTAACAAGCCCACTCGAAAATCAATTGGAGCCTTAGAATCAATCAATGCTAGAAAACAGGAAATAATGTTTAATTACTATGGATATATTAAACATGAGGAATCTTAACGTTGGATGAATTATCATATGACTTGGAAATGAATGCTCTAGGTTCGAGCATATTGACGAATTAGTTTTGTAAGACTTGTGGCAAACGTATAGGTGGTAGAGATTTCTCTCCAGACTTAATCTTACTGCTTATAGGGGGTTATGATGTTAGCTTAGGGATGCATTAATTATCTGAGTACCATGCACGAGATGATTGTCATTCTAAAGTGATTAGTTTGTGTGAGCCTGGGAAATCGATAATAAAGCTAATTAGGGAACAAAAGCCAGCAAGGATGCTATTGATTTTGGCAACTCAAGCTAGAAATGTGCTAATTAGGAGGGCTGAGATAAGATACATAGTCTACTTGATTAATAAACCAAAGGATAAGGTTAAGATCGATCAAGTCCTAATAGTCGTAATGTTTTCTAGGGTATTCCCAGAGGAATTGACTTTGCTACATCAAGATCATGAAGTGAAATTTTCCATTGAGGTCTTTCTAGAAACAAACCCCAATATCTAAGGCACTATATAAGATGGTGCAAGCAAAACTTAAGGTACAGTTGCAAGAGCTAATCAAAAGTAGGTTTATTTGACTAACTTCATCTCTTTGGAACCTTAGTGCTTCTTTGTAAAGACAAAGTATGGGACTTTAAGGACATACATGGACTATTGGGCTTGAATAATGTTATGATTAAGAATGAATACCCCTTGCCTAAAATAGAGAAACCCTTTGATCAATTATAAGAATCTCGAGCTTATTCTAAAATGAATCTTAGACAAAAGTACTATCGGCTAAAGATTAGAGAAGAGGAGATACCGAAGATAAGATTAAAGTTTCAATATGGTCATTTTGAGTTCGTGGCAATGCCATTTGGGTTGACTAGTGCTCCTAGGGCATTTATGAATTTAGTGCACTATGTGTTTAGACCATATCTAGACCAAATTGTGGTTGTTTTTGTTGATGATATTTTGGTCTATTCAAAGAGTGAGAAGGAACACAAAGAACACTTGAGGATAGTATTACAAACACTTTGAGAACATAAACTTTATGCTAAGTTCAATAAGTATGAGTTTTGTCTTGATAAGGTAGTTTTTTTAGGGTCATATCAATTCTAAAGATGAGATTGCGGCTAATCTATCCAAAATTGAAGCAACACTAAAATGGAAAAAGCTAGGAGCAGTAACTGAGATGAGAAGTTTCTTGGGGTTGGTAGGTTACTGTAGGAGGTTTGAGATTTTTCAAAAAAAGTAGTTTCATTGTTCGAACAAACATACAAAAAGATGTCATTTAAGTGGACTGAGAAATATTATGTTAGTTTTCAAAATCTTAGGAACATATTTACATCAACACTAATATTGTCGCTACTAGATGGCACTGATAATTTTTGGTATATACTGATGTATCTAAAAAAGGCTTAAGATACATGCTGATACAAAATGATAAGGTAATAGCTTATACCTCAAGAAAATAAGAACTATAGGAGCAAAACTATCCTACTCATGACTTTGAGCTAAGTAGATAATAAAAGAAGATTTTGAAATTTAGTGTTGGGATATCGAGTTTCTAAATTATCACTCAGAAAAGGGTTTGCAAGGATTGGAGCAGTAGCTTATCTACTTATTTCACCATCAACTTTATGAAAATACATAATGTCTTCCATGTGTAACAACTATGTAAATATCAAGAGAATCCTTAGCATATCACAGAATACAAGGATTAGTCACTCCAAGAAGACTTGATATCTGAAGAGTAACTAGTCCAAGTCCCAAATTAAAAATACAAAAATTATGCACAAAAGAGTATTCTACTGGTAAAAATTCTATGGAGGTGCCATAAGATAGAGAATGCGACTTGGGAAAATCAGGAGGAAATATGAAAATATCACTTGGATGTCATTGCAAATCCAACTAAGAATTTGGGAACCCAATTCTTTTAAGAGAGAAGTGATGTAGTGTCCCATATTTTTCTTGTTTATAAATCTTAATTAATTGAAATTAGTGAATTATTTAAGAAATAATTAAATCTTGTTTATTAGAATTAGTTTCTTTTTTAATCAAAATTGATAGAAAGAAAAAAGAAACAACAAACTGGCAACTTAGTAGATAGGGATAACATTTTTAGCATTTTTAGTCCTTGTAGAATACCTAATTTATTAGATTTTCTTCTCCATATCACATTCAAACAACTTCTTCCTCTCTATATTGTACATTCAAACTTTCAAATTTCTAGCAAAATATTTTCCTTAGAAAGTTCTCAACCATTCCCATCCTTTGGGTGGGTGGGGGGGGGGGG
>JACGDI010005841.1:385804-422836 GCA_014898725.1 Jacaranda copaia
ACTTGGGTAAAATCACGCCCACAGCAAACTATAAATACTACAAGCACAACTACGCTTAAGAGAATGCCATTTACACTGTTCACTACATATTCTCTCTATATTCTCCGATTTATTAAAAACTAATTTGAGCGTCGGAGTGTCATAGCCGAGGACCTCTTGGCTAGTTGATGTGTGTTCGTGGTTACAGATTTTAAGCCCAAAATACTTGAATCAACCGGAGCACTTAACCCTCCAACTCTCTGCAGCGTCAACCACTATTTCCCTACTAATTCATCATTTTTCTTAAAATTGAAAATATTTAAACTATTTACTTTTTACCAAACTAGCATTTACAATTTTGTATTAATCAAAAGGTCGACATTCATTTATTTCAGAGGAAATCAGAATAGATCTGCATGTGCAGAAGCTGGCGAGGATGACTGATAATGTTGTAATGGACTTAATATTCATTATATAATTAGTGCCGGAGGAGAAGTCTCGGGAAAAATTGAAACGTGAAGCCAAATGCAGATTCTTAGGATCCTCGTGTGGTCCTCCTAGGTTGTACTTAGCCGTACGCACACTACTGCCAGAAAGCACGTGTTCACCGCAGGAACAAGTGGGAGGACTTGGACCACTTGCTAACTTTAAAAAATTCAAAAAAAAAAACAAAAAACAGAGCATGTACGAGATCATAATAAAGGGAAAAATGATGAGAGTGTTTGGTTGGGTTTTGCCCAAATAAATGTTTGGTCATATTTTGATAAATCAAAATATAACTAAATATAAATTCATTCTCTCATCAAATTGTCAAAATAGATTTTTTTTTAAATACCCTCTTATATTCTTCATTATCATCAAAATTTCTCTATTTTCTCGTATATATACATATATATTATATATATTTTTATTATTATTCTTAGAATCAAAAAAATTACTCAATTTTATTTTTATCCCAACAATTCCAACAAAAAAATATTAATTTGATCGTTGTAGTAAAAAATATCTCTTCCAAAAATATAAACAAATATACCAATACTTTTAATAAATTAATTTTTAATTATTTTTCAGATAAAAACAAACACTCGTTACATCCCCCAATACTGCTTTTATATTCCTTAACCCCACTAACAAAATTCATTCTCCAAAACACATATCATAATTACCCCAAAAACATAAGCAAACATTCCCCAAACTTTTACTTCATTGAGCCAGAATGATAGTTCTACAGGCCTTATGTTGAATTACAACCAACATTTCTTGCTGTTTTGTTGGTTAGTTAATTTCATCATATTTACTGCAGTATTGATCAATACTCCAATCAATTTGCTTGCAATATAATATTTGATTTTTGATAAAAAAAAAAATTTTATTAGGACCAAACTATGTAACTAATACAAAGATTGGAAAGGTCTTATAATATTAGCATTAGAATCAACCTGCGTAATTTGTAAAAACGAACTTTCCAGATCGTCTGAGATCATTGTCTTAATCGCCATCAATGCCAACTTCCCGTACGCAATCAATATAATTGAGAATACATCTGTATCTGTATAAATCATTATAGAGGGCTTTTGGACATGGTGGGAAATTATTTTCTTGTTGACAGAAAACCTTGTTTGTTGGGAAAAAGAACACAAGAGAATCCTAGTTCGCATCCCACTTTACATTTTCAACTTTTGACTTCTTTGAGAATAGTATAAAAAGAAATCTAATTACACACAAATTGTGGTCGCTATTGATGCAAGGACAAGAGGCCGGTGGTTTTTTTTTTTTTTTTTTGAATATTTTTGGAGCCCAAAAGGGATTCATAATTATTTATCTAGGAGTTATGTGTATTGAATTTATTATTGACATCATTTTTTAATTCGGAGATTAACCGTCTGTCTCATAGCGCTTGTGAAGCATAGCTACCTCAAATTTCCCCTTGGACTTTTGATCAATCATTCTCATGCTTTTGATCCGCAATCTTGAGCTTAATTCATCTTGTATATATTGTGTAACGTGATAAAAGTTATTGTTGATTTAATCTTTTGACTAAGAATGAAGTAACTGATTTTGAACAAATTGATAGCCAGATGACTTATAGTATTACGAGGACATAGGATCTCATGGACTTTTGCGTCGTTCAATATATATATATATATATAAAGCATTGAATTCTTGATTTTTATATCTACTACTGTAATGCTCTTAGTGCTCTTAGAATTCTTTGTTGGGTGAGCTATGTTGATTACGTGAACGCACCTGTGATGTGCATTCTCTTTCTGTGGAGATCATCCAGGCTGGGTGGGTACAAATGTTGAAGCAGAACAAAGGGCTGTTCCCCACACCGCATTCCAACAGTTTTCAGCAAAATCTTTCTTGAGACTTCATTGCTACTCTCCTTAGTACTTTTACAATTTTCTTGTTAACATTTTCAGCATGGGACTTCTGAAACCATCAAAGTGCTTAGGTTCTTAATAAATGAGTTCCCAATTTTCTTCTTTCATAAAAAATGGGTTTGGTTAGTTTTTTCTTGGAACAAGCCATAGAGCACCAAATTCCTCTATATTCTTGGCGGACCATATTTCTCACATCCAAAAATTATAAAAATAGGACCATTCAACTGGAAGGTGTAAACAAGTCGAGTAGAGCTCGAATGTTATATATTCAAACTTGGTCTGTCTATGAACTCGTGAACTTGGGCTTTCCTCAAATTTGATCGAATCTAAATAGTCAAATTCGAGTTCAACTTATTGAACAGACAAATGCTCAGAGTTTGATAAGATTCGCTATAGAGAAGCACAAAAGCTAGATTGTATAAGTTCAAATGAGCTTCAATTCACATATGCTTGATTATAGTGAGGTCATTTAGGCTTGAAATAAAAGCTATAATTATAAATTTTTTAAATAATTTTATTATTTTATAAAAAGAAAAGACAGATTGTTATTATTATTACTACTACATACTTATTTTTATATGTCTTATTATGTGAGTATAAAGTGTATATATAATAAAAAAGTTTGTTTAAATTTGCGAGTTTTTTGAATTGAATATTATTGAACTCGACTCGAACTCAAAAAGATCAAGCCAAGTTCAAACTTTTATCAAGTCTAATCCTAACCATTTGTGAACTATTTTATCTCATTTACATCCCCAATTAAAATAGTTATTTTGCAAATGAGAATTGAAAATGTTGGAGATATCAATGCAGAAATAATACAAAAATTAAAAAGAAGAAGATAGAACTCGACAGAAATTATGATCAGTATTGAAGTGTGCTTGCGTGGCGATTGATTCCGCTTAGATGGCACATTTACGATTATTTTAATCCTACGGCTGTGGTTGTTCTGTAGTTACCATCCATTGGCTAATAGTTTCCAAGTCAAGTTCAGTGGAAAAAATAAGAAATAGGAGGTCCTCTCTTTCTTCCAGTGGAGTGATTGATTTTTTTTGGCCCCCTCTGAGATTCACAAACCTCCACACGTAATTAAAATTCAGCAATAATTATTTTTTTTCTGTAATAAAAAATAAACAAATATATACTACGGTATTTCAAGTTTAAGAAATAATCTTGCAGTATCATAATGCTTGTATAAATTCCTTGCCCCACAAGTATTAAATTCCAATTTGATATTTTTTAGTGAAGACATCTATTGAATTTATTTTCCAACAAACGCTTGCATATATGCACCAGTGTCTCTATACTAATATTTATGTAATATTAGTATTACACACCCTAATAATATTTTATTTTTATTTTTATTTTTTTAATAAAATATGTACGAGTGTAAAATTTGAATGATGTGTGATATTCTTTAAAAAAAATTTGATGTTTTCAGAATTTTGTAATTTTACATATTAAATTTGAACATTCAAATTACATTAAAATTTAAGTAGGCAATCGATGCTGTGCTGATGACAATAAGAAAAATTAAAAAGCAAACTTAGAAGGAAAGGAAATTCTATGTACTTATACATCAATCAGTGTCATTTTATTATCTCAAATGTGTCTATTAGTTTTTACCAATGAGCATTTATGATGCACATGCAAGACAATTTGTATCAGAAAATAGAAAATCAACAAAATTATATAAATTTCAAATAAATAGAAAATTCTATTCGCATGTACATGTCTTAATTTTTCCAAACATCAAAAGACACAAAAACTTAAAAACAACTCAAAAAAAAAAAAAAAAGAAGAAAAATTTAAACGTTTATTCATATGATGCTATCAATTGATTGCATTATTGCATATGTGAAAGTTTATGGCCTGTACGGTTTTATTTTTGGTTTTTAATGTCTCTCGGAGTTGAAAAATTAATTCTAATTTTAAAATTGAAAATGAGTTGTATTTGACTGTTTAATTTTGAAAATAATGGTTAATGCATGTATGAGAATGAAGATTTAAATGCTTTATATTTGAAAAGATGTACTTTTTCATAATGTATATAAATTTGAACTATTTTGTGGTGATAGTGGTTGTTTTATATTATATTAAATTTGAATTTGATTGATGTGATAATAGTATGATATTGTAGATTAAAAAAAATTAAAAATAAAAATAGATGGTATTTTTTTTATATAATTTTATAAGTTTTAATTTTTTATTGAAAAATTATATTAAATGTGCTCAATTAATTAGTCTTTTGATATAAGGAGCAATCGCCAAATTTTCGTTAGTGTTAATTAAAAATTAACTATTGGGCCTTTGGCAAAAAAAAAAATTAAAAATAAAAATAAAAATAAAAATATTGGGCCTCTGGGAATGAGGAGTTGGGAATGGGTTTTCAACTGAAAATATTGTTGTGGGCCTTTTGGATATGCAAATTCACTAATTATTGTCCTTCATTTATTTGGAAACTTTAAAAAGGACACGAAGGTGAAGACATGTTTCGAACTTAAAAATTATATTCCATTAATTATAAAATCAATTAAAAATGGAAGTTAAGATTTATGATGATGTGTAAAGAAATTAATAAGAATATTTTCATAATAAAAAAATTAAAATTTTTATAATGTAGAGTTGAGCCAAAAGTACTGGATTTTAAACATCACAATCTTATAATATTTGCTATGAAATTTTTAGAATTTTAGAATTTAGAAAAATTTCTTTACTTTATAAAATTTAATTAAAATTAATTTAGTACAGATATATAAAAATTTCATAATTTTTTTTTCAATTCAAAAAATTCGGAGAAATCTAACTGTTGACTTTTATCCAATCACTATTTAAATTTTGTATTTTTTGGACTAGATTACTTTTCATGAACTTCTGATTTTAAAAAGTTTTTATTTGCAGATATTCAACTTAGAAATTAGCTTTAGCTTGCAGAAATTTTTTACTTATTCTCTGAATTTTGAAATTTTTTTAATCTTTTTGTTTAGATTATTCAATTTAAAAATTAAAATTCTCTCTATTACAATTTATACATCTAAAAGTTGAAGAAAATATTTTTCTCTAAAATAAATGTATTGAAATTAAAATCAACACGCCAAATTGAAAGATCTAAAGAAAAAAAATTTCTTATTTGCACAACAATAAATCAATAGAATATAATTATCAAATCAATAAGTCCAAATTCCACAACAAATGCACACATAAGGTACATAAAGGAGCTCATCCGAATTCAAATATGAAACTTTCCATATGATAGGGAAGACTGATGTTATTGGGTTCCATGCCACTAGATAATTCACTATATTTATTAATACAAGAAACCTAGTTAAAAATTATTAGAATTTTTTGAAATGAAAAATTAATGTAATAAATATACTAACAAAACTTTTGAATATAAAAATTAATTTTAAAATTCTTTAGTAATTCTTCTTGAAATTTTCATTGACAGCTTGAATAGCATCCCAACCCAACTTTTAAAATAATAAAATGCCAAAAATTCTTTCTTTGGAAGAAACAAAATGGCAAATTTGCCACTTGATTTACTCCATAAGTGTAGTAAATTGACAAATTTACCCCTCCATTCACATGAAAAGTGAACGAATAAGAAGGAAGATCTGTGCCTAATTTCGAAACTTATGGATTAAATGTCAAAAGGTAACTAATAATTGACTTTAAAAAATGCAAATTGCAGAAATGGTTAAAATAAGGAAAACCCCTTTTAATCTTTTTATAACAGAAGAAGAGAAAGAATCCATGATATTTGGGCAGCAATAAAATGCACCAATCATAGCAATCATCACGGCCCGATTTACGCTCTCAGATTTTAGAACTGCACGCTTTGTAACCGGAGACAAAAATCCCCACTCTCTTTTGCATCTTCGTCACACGGCAATTCATTTTACATAATTCACTTCCTCACTCCAAAACCAAAACCAAAACAGAAGTAAAAGGAGAAAAAAAAGAAAAAGAAAAAGAAAGAAGTACTTTCATTTTCTCATCTTGTTCAACTTCTCTGAGTCTTCTTCATCTCTTTCTCCCTGAAGTCTTCATCATTCAGATTTGCAAGTGAAAATCTTTCATGTACAGTGCATATATAATATCTATACTTGTTTATATAGAGGAATATAATCCCACTGGTAGATAGCCGGACACGGACGTAAACAGACAGAAATACCCTTTGAGCCACTTTTAATTACTTGCAAGCAACCGCTATTGAAGTAGTCAGTCGGACACTCTTCAGCTTCCCCACTTCTTCTTTTGTTCGTGAATTTATGCGAATATATCGACTGCTCTTTTTTAGTTTGAGGCTTAATTTCTTTCTTTCTTTTTATTTTTTGGTGAATTTAAATTGTGCATATTTTCTTTTGCTTTGAGGTTCTTGATTTAGCTTAAATTTTGATTTTGGAATTCTGGGTTGTTACTGAGAATAGAGCTGCAGCTGTCTTTATCTGGAGAAATTTAGTGTTTTGTGGGCTGTAAGACTCAATGGCTTCTTATCATGGGAACACTCATTCGGAGCCTGCAAAAATGGAACAGATAATTACAGAACTTTTTGCTAAAAGCCTTCACATAGTACTGGAATCGAGGTGCCCCTATGTTTCATCGCGTAATTATAGTGGAGAGCAAGTTTTATCTTCCCCATCCCCATCCTCGTCGGCGTCTTCCTCCTCGAGTTTTAGGCCAAGAGATAAGTGGTTTAATCTAGCTCTTAGGGATTGCCCCGCTGCCTTAGAAAACATAGACTTTTGGCGGCAGAGTAATCTTGAACCCATGATAGTTGATATCATTTTAGTGCAGAGGCCGAATGATTGGGACCCTTTGAATTTCTCCCCCAAAAAAGGGCTTGCAGGGAATTCATCCGGGAAAGATCCGTACTATTATGGTTCAGATAATGATGAATTTGGGTGTGAGGTGAAGAATGAAAAGATTATTGAGAGGTGGGTTTTGCAGTATGAAAGTAAAAAGAGCAGTGGAAATTGGGGTGGTCCATCGGGGAGTAAGAGGACGAGTTGTACAAGCTCTCATACATTGTACAAGAAGTCTATACTATTAATAAGGTCTTTGTATGCGACAGTTAGGCTTTTGCCTGCATATAAGCTGTTTCGTGATCTCATTTCATCTGCCCAAATTCGATTCTATAATCTTGGCCACCGGGTTTCATCTTTTGTTGAGCCATTCACCCGTCGAGAAGAGGCAGATATGCAACGGTTCGTATTTACTCCAGTTGACACTTCTTGTGGTAGGCTTTGCCTCTCAGTGTTGTATCGTTCGTCTGTATTGGATGTGAGTTCTGAGCCTTCAACTCCTATTTCGCCACAATTCATTCCAGAATATGTTGGGAGTCCAATGGCAGAGCCACTGAAAAGGTTTCCATCAGGTCCCATTTCTCAAAGCTCCCCTGTTTCATCTCCATTTGGCAGGCGTCATAGTTGGAGTTATGACTTGTACAGGGCATCACCACCTTCAGTGAATCCTTCACCTTCACCCACATATTCTGAACCTCCTGCCTTGTCGGCAAAACAGCGTTCCCACCGTCTTCCTCCAGCGAGTTTACCTCGTCATTTACATGATGAAACACCTGCAGCTCACATGAAAAATCCCAGTTATGATGAGTATTGGCCTTCCCCTATGTTTTCTCCATCACCATCTCCATCCCCACCAACTTACATTCCTGGCAGTCATATATCAAAGGGTCTTTTACGGTCTGAAAGTGCTCCAGTTAGTATACCTGCATCTAGGCTTTGTAGCATGCCTTCGCAGTCAAACAACCAACTGATGCCTCCTTCACCTCCTATGAGAGCTACTCGACTATCTGTTTCTAAGCAGCTTGCACATTCAGGACTTCATCAAACCAGCTCAACAGTTGACAAGGTATATAGTTTGATCATAGTGTATGTAAAATCCTTTTTGGCCCTTTAGAAAATATTTTAGTAATTAGTGCTTGTACTGCTGCAGTTATTCTCTTTCAGCAAGGATGAGCCAGGAAAGATGTTGGGAGTTAAACCATCATCAAGTAGCTCGCCATCAAAATCGTATTCTAGAAGCCCAAACAGGTTATCCTTTCAGGATGATTACGATGATTCTGAGTTTTCTGGGCCATTTGTTTTAGATGATACTGACATGATAGATCCTGGTTCCAGGTAAACATGCAACCCACTTGGATGGACTTTAATGTTCCAAAGTTAGCAAATAGATGGTGCTTAACTGTTGTTTATTTAGCTGTTGTATGCATGTACTGTTTGCATCTTGTATTATCTTAGTGAAACAAAGTTGATAATTCTTGAGGAGGGAAACCAAGTTGGTATTTGAGAATTACCACGATTTTAGATTTGAAATTGTAATGTTTGCCCCAAACTGAGACTGACTAAAGTGCGCCTTTGCATTCATAAATATTTGCGAACTTATTGGCATGCTATTTAGTCATGCAGTATCACCTAAAAGAACCAGCATATATAATTTTTCGTTTTGTTCTTTTAATTTGAAGCTTTTTTTTCTATACTAGAATTTCTGCAATTTGTGCACTTTATGGATTTAATTACAGTATTTTCATCTGAAACAGCTGCATAAATAAAATATATGAAAATGATTTAGTGTTCTCATTTTTCGGAGAACTTTTAATAAGGGGACAGAAGTCAAGCTTGGTAGTGTTATGCCCCCTTGGGTAATTCAGTATGTGCTGGAGTTATTCCAATTTTACTCTATCCTGATTGCCTGACTTGAACTGTATAGTGTTTGATTCTGTAAGCATAACAGTGTGCTCTTTGAAAAGTATTTGCAGCAACTATATTATCTTATGATGTCTTTTTGACTAGCAGTTCCTGTTCTGTATCAGCTTAAGATCAATAGTGTAACTTGCATTATTGTTGTCTTCACTATTCATTGAGAAAAGCCTTTTAAGATTTGCCACAAATGGTATCACTTCATGCGCTCAAACAGCTATGATCTTTTCATGCAGTAGAGGGGGGAAGAATTTATCATTTGCCCGAGTTTCCTGGCCCCTTAAACAACCTGAACCTCTTGTTCCTTTTCTTTATCTTGCAAGTTTCCCATGTTTGAATTTTCCATTTAAATTGCACATTATTCTGGTGCCATCTCAAACTCCTTTGCATTCATAAATATCCTTTAACTTAGTGCCCTGCTATTTAATCATGCATTATCTTCTAAAAGAACCAGCATATATAATTTTTATTTTTTTTCTTCTTTCAATTTGCAGCTCTTTTTTCTATGCTAGAATTTCTGCAATTTGTGCACTTTATAGTTCTAACTAAAATATTTTCATCTGAACAGCTGATGAGACAAAGGATACTATATTGTAATCCTTTTACTTTGAATCATGCCTTGTTCAACAGTTTTCTCAGTTCTTTCAGATTCAACATCCGGCCCAATCTTTCTGCTGATAATATTCTGAACTGGTTACTTTTAATTTGTTTACTTCTAGTTCAGGTAACTTATTTCTAATTTGTCAGTCTGGGGCCTCAGATAATAGTTTTTCCGATGCCAAGCTTATAATCATAACCTTTTGTTCAACCTCTGGATGTCTGAGGATGCTTTTGTTGGATTTATTGTTCTCCAAGTGGGAATCATGGAGTTCTTACTTCTTAGGTGTTTTATCAGCCACTACCCTTCTTCGGCATTGTTGGCACTCTTGACCTTAAATTCTCAGATTTGTTTTTGAAATATGTCATTCTCCCTTAAGTACATCTATGTGAACTTTACAATTTGTACTGCAGAGTGGGAAATATCTTCTAGCATTTAGTTAGGGGTGGGGAATAACTTCTAGCCTCTAGTTAGAGCTGTTAATGGATATTCGAAAATTTTACTTACCGCGTAAAGTGGATATTGGCCATACAAAATATTAGTAGATATTAATCCATATTCAATAGTAGATATTCTATTATAGATGGATGAGTGTATCTCAATCATATATTTGATCCCTTTAATATCTTCTTCGAATACTTATTCGATTAGTTATTTAGCAGATATTCAACTATAGACCTTTTATGCTTTAGAGGTTGTTCTTCTTGACGGGGATTGTGTTAGGCTGCATCAGAAACTTTTAAGGGCTGTTCTTTAGGATTGGAAGGTTTTAACTTCCAGTTTCGTATTGTGTTCTCTCATCTTTCTACTTTTGGGGTTGTGCTTTAGGATCGTGCTATGTTCTTTGCTTCTCTTTTATGAAATTGTTTAGTATTTCCTGTAGGAAAAAAAGAAAAAAGATATGCATTAAATTACAAATTAATAGATCCGGGTATTTTGAAATATTCGGATATCCAAATCATGACAATCGAATATATATATTCGAATAATTATAATTGATTTAGTTTTTGAATGAAAACAACCGAATATAGATATATCCGAATCTGTTTAACATCTGCCTGATTTGAATTTGGATGTCATTGCCTGAATATCCGTCTGATATGGATATGAATATGGATATTCTATAAGTTAATCGGATACATATACGGACAAGTGTATCTGATTCTTTTGGTATCCTTTACACCTTACAGCCAGTAAACTAGTTGGTTGCTTTAATTCTGCAAATTTCTAGCTCTAGGATATTTAAAAGCCTGGTAGAAACTTTAAAGTCTAATGGTTAAATAAAAATAAGCCTCATGAAATCTTTATGGCAATTTATATGCTATTATGAGATACCCTTTGCTTGAAAAAGTTTAATTTAAACCAATGGAAATGAACTCGCGTGAATTTTTATATGTCACACTTATAACTTAGTAAACAATTTTTGTTGTCTGCTTTGCTATTCTAGTTTGTCCATATGGGCAGCTGATATAAGACATTTCTTTGCCATTGAGAAAGCTTGGCAATTTTTCACAAGAGAAAAGGCTTTTGGAGAGGGACGAAAAGCCAATTACACTTGTGACATCCAACTTTTGGGCTGAGCTTTAATGATGTGTTGCTCGTATCCTTACTGCTGTAATTCATAGAACTACAAACAGTATGCAAATTAATTAATAAGCTAAACGATTGTCATACGATGCGTAACTGCACTTTAGTCTCTCAGCAAGTCTGCGTTCATCCTATCTGATTTTTGACCAACCATTCAGTCATTTCACTGTATTACCATGCTGTGGTATTTCTTTGTTATGAAACAGTGCCAGATGCCAATACCTATTTTCACATGGAATACTGAATTCTTCTTCTGCAAGTATGGTTATTTGGAATTCCTGTCATTTTGTGGTTCTGCCTCTAAGGGCTTCCATCATCGGGCCCAACTTTACTTGTAGTGTTCCCGCAATTTGGAAAGGGATATGTGATGCTTGTCTACATAATCCTTCTTCCCAATTCGCTCGCATGTGCCACTTATCTGTTTCTGAAAACCATGTTTGATCTGGGAGCTTGGGCTAGTTGGAAAAGTACTCTTATTGTTGGGTAGAAAACTCACACTTGATGGCTTATGTGAATTAATAAATGACAATTGGTCAATAGTGGGGTTACTGGATCCAAACAAACATTTCGGAATTATGTTTTTTATCTTGCTTGTTGCTTTCTGCTATACACATCTCTCTTTGGGATTTTGGATTGAATTGTTGCCTGTTATTGATTCAACCTCGGTATGTTTGAAAACAAACTGATGTGTCTTGGATGATGCTGTTAGACCTGGTGCTCTTGTTCATATGCTGAAGAAAGCACCACCTCTTCGTCAAGATATCTGCGTTGCCACCCAATGTCTGCAGCGTTCCAACCTTCAGAAACTGGGGAACTGCATGCAGGATACTGCTGAAAATTCAGAAGAGCCAGGATTAGAACTGCCTAGTTCTTCAAATCTTGCAACCTCTGGGCTCATTGCATCCAAGACTACAGCCGATGCACTGGAGGAGCTCCGAGTGTATAGAGAAATGAAAGAGTTGATATTGAAGCAAGGAAAAATTTCTCAAGCATAGGCAAATTGTTAATAATTTGCCAAAGAGGAGGATTTTTGTGCAAAGGATAAATGATTGTTTGCATTACTATATCTTGAAGATTTGTGTAGCATTCGTTTGCCGTGCTGAGGGTATTTTACTATGGCTCGAGATTTTGCTCGTTTCTCTGTACATATTTTCTGCATTATATACTGTTTGAGTCTGAAGTGAGTCTTGTATAATATCTAAATCTAACTGAGATGTTCCAAATGTATGTGATGATGGTTTGTGTATATATCACTTTTTGAGGTTGGTCAAGGTATGTTTATATGCACTATTGGTGTATATAGTTGTATATAATACACAATTTTGAGAGTTGTTGAGCCCAATGTTGTATGATGGTGTCTATTATTTGCATAAGGTTTTGATAATTTTTGAGCTGAAATTTATGTTGTTGGTTGTTTTGACGAACAATTTAAATTGCAGAGTTCTTTATGATTCAATAATGAAGTGGGGAAATGTTGCACTTCCAATATTTGAAATTATTGTTTGTATTTAATTTTTCTTAAACAAAATAAGAATTTGTATTCCAAGATGGAAGATTTTCCTGAAGTGTCCATCTCTTAAAAATTATGTCCAAAAATACTAATCCTCAACCTCAATCGTGGCGTTGAGTTCTGATTTTAGAGAGGGATTTGAGGGTAAGAGTGTGAAAGTAAAAACTTAGAAATTTTATTTTATTTGTTTTTGGCGCTATATAAAGTACAAAAAGATGTATTTATTTAAACATGTTTTAAATTAAAAATGTTGCTACCTTGTGGTTTAATATCCTTCCACATGTTATGTTGGTATGTGATGCTATCTTGAAAGCTCCTCGGACCAAGGTTGAAAAAATCCTTCAACCAAGAAGACCTTTGAAGGGTCAAGTTGATTTGTTGTTGGCCTGAAACCTGAAATTAAAAGCTGGTTAGGAGAGTTGGAACATATGACAATAAAATTTTTTGATGCTTAAATCGTAAGATATGTTGTGGAAAGTAAGTTGGTAGCGTTTTGAGAAAATGGGATAATTCATGCGTACTTTATAGTATGTCATTAAAAGAAAAAGTTTTTAGAAAATTAGCAATAATCTTGAACCTTCTAGACTTTCCATAAATGCCCCAAAAGATTAATCTACATGTTTGAGAAGGTCTATATGAATTTAGAACATTCTGTACATAAATATATGTTTTTGGAGAGAACATTGAAGAATGATTACAGACGTGTAATTTTATCTAGAGCATACAAATGAGTAAGCAAGCTTTGAAAAATTTATTATAAAAACATCTTTCAAGATAATTTTAGAAGGCTCTAAAAAATATCTCATAGTTTTAGATATTTTCAATTGCCATTTTTTAGATGGAAAATATAAATAGGTGGCCAAATGCATTCGTGAATAACCAGTTTTATAAGTTAGTTTGATTGATAGCTTCCTCTTCAAAAAGTTGTCCTATATTTTCACTTATAATTTTTCTCCATTAAGTTTTCTATTATTGTAATAATAACAATTATTTCTCTCATAAATAGATAACATTTAGTATTTGAAGTGATTGAAAACCTTTAAAAATTATATTAGGAACACTTACAGTTCCATCATTAAGTTTTCAAGCTAATGCAATGGGAAATGAGACTAAGTAATTTCAGCTGTAGAACAATAAGCCTTGATGGATTTATACTATTTTTTTTTTAATACTTTCTCTTCTTGTATTCTTTTTGTTGAGGGTAACTTATCAAAAACTAAATACCAATGATAAAATGCTCATAGAAAGTCTAAAAACGCTACAATCGTTTAGAATAATTCTCTCTTCCTTAACAATTCCTTACATGTTCTATAAATTATTTATATCAACTTCTTGCAAATGTAATTGACAATAAGATGTAATTATAACCATAGCAATATTCCTTGTCTTGTTGTGCTATTATAAAAGTTGCCACAAGGAGAATATCAGGTTGTTCCACATAAGACCAACTCCTTGATTGAGTGTCAAGATTAGAGCTCGGCTAATAATGCTAACTTGAAGATAGACAACTAAATTGAGCTCCTTGTAGTGGTTCCTTGTTGATCTCATACCAAACTTATCTTGAAAAGTAAGAAACTTTAGTGGATTATAGATTTAAGGATAAATGTGTAATTCTATATATGTTGTCTCTTAGCAAGAAAAAATCAAATTCTCGAGTAGCCTAGAAGACAACTAAAGTTATGATTGCAAGTGCCAAAAACAATCCCAGTGGCAAAAAATCCCTTTGAGATGAGTTCGGAATGGGTGATGGGTTCCCATTATCTTTTTAGATGGTCATAATTAGCCAAAATGGACTAATATTAACATCTATTGTAGAGAAATAGTGAGTAGTTCACTTTGTACTATGTTGGTTGAAATTCGAAAGATTGATGTTAGATCATCTTCATTGTTGCCACCATTTATGATAACTAAGTTCATTACCATCACATTAGGGTAGATGTAGACACCAAGATATACTAATTAACCAACATGCACTAATATTAAAATTTAAAGAGAGGAATAATGAGTAGTTCATTTTGTATCATGTCGGTTGAAATTCGAAAGCTTGATGTTAGATCATTTTCATTGTTGCCACCATTTATGATCATCAAGTTCATTACCATCACATTTAGGGGGAGAGAGAGCACATTGTAATATTAATTCAAAAAAGTGTTACAAAAAAATCAGTTAAAAATAATCAATAAATTATAAACAAAAAATATTAAATGGTCCTTACTTTAAACTTGAACTTTGCTTCCCTCAAAGGGTATGTAAGGCCACTCTAGTGGTTTTGATCACAGAGGTGCATACTCTTGAGGCTGTTGCTCTATCAATAAAGATGAGGTGTTCCTCCTAGTTGCTCTTCATTGCTTTCTTTTACTAGAAATTTCTCTATGAAACTAGTGTGTATTGTAGGGAAAAGGTCATTGACTCTGTTGGAATGGGTGAGTCAACACTTGATGGATTAGGTTGAATGTCAACAGATGGGAGGCAAAATATGATAGGTCAATATGGAATTGTATACAACCTAATTGTACAAATAGTTGCAAAATCTTAAAAATCCTAAAAGCATGATACAATTTTTACCAAAACAAGAAAAATAAATAACTCAACCTTTTCATTACATTTTTTTATGTCTATAACCTAACAAGCATAGTCCAACACATTGGACACAAAGGTATATGCGTGAAAATTTGCTATAGCAAAAACTAAGGAAACCAAGGAATCATTTGGCCTAATAATCTAAACCTGTGTCATACATAAGATATAAAATTATAGATTTGAATTTAACAAATTTCATTATCGAAATAATTTATTGTGTAATAATATTTATTTTACTTCATGTAATTAAAAATGAATTGTAATTAGTGGTAATATTTAAAGAAAGAAAATTTATTACTAAATAGATAAAATGATTTGAATATTTCAATTGAAGATATTTTGTACTTAAATAATTTGTAAAATATCAAGAATTGTTCTAAATTTTACAGATTATATATCAATTTTTAAATGAATAAAATTTTAAAAAATAAATGAAAGAATTAAGAAAATAAAAATAGAGCAGAATATTTTATTCAATATGCCTTTTCAATTAGATATATGTTTATATATATACATATATATTTTGATATGAAAAATAAGAAAATATTTTTTAAAAAATATAAAGTAGTTTTGTATGATTTCTTAATAATGTAGAAGCCACAAATATTATATTTAAGATTTTCAAAATGTCAAGTGTTTGTCACTAGAGTAAACACATAATCTCTTTTGTACTTCATTTATAAAAATAACTTACAGCATGTTATTATTTGATCACTAATTCAATAATTAGTAGTTTGTAATATGCAATATTTTATAAAACAAGATACTTCTTGATATTCCATACAATTTTGATAAATAAAATTTATTTGTTTTCATTTATATTTTTTCAATTTTGAAATTATCAAATGACATGTATTATGTAAATAGTCCTAAAATAATAAGTAAATTTCAATACTCAACTCAAAGTAAAATGTTGACCTCTCATAAATTTCTCTTATCTACATCTATATCTATAAAAGTATGAATGAATATAGTAGTTTTTTTCTTTTTATGTGATGACAAAAATATCCCTCTCAAATAATATTATCACATTTAATGCAAATGGTTCAACGATAATTACAACCAAATTAAGTTTATTTTCAGTTAGACTCATAAAAAATAGTAAATATAATTAATATAATCAAGCCTTTCAACTTAGATAATGTATATACATCAAATATATATACATTGTATTTAAACTCATAGAAAATAAGAGTTATAATTAATTAAATCAAGTTGATGAGGGTGAAAAGTGCTTGCATATGAATTGAGCTGGAATCTGAATAAATCAACTTGAGGATGGTCGATGAGTGATCTTTAAGGGAATTGGGGTCAAATCTTGTAATCAACAGTAAACGTTAGGCTAGTTGAGCTATCCTCGGCTAAAGTACTCCGATATTCAAATTAGTATAGAATTGACTAGACAATTGAGCAATAGAGTGAAAGCTTTTAGATATAGAATGACATACCTTCTAAGAGGCTGGTTGTGGGCTATTTACAACCTTCCCAAGAGGGTTGATATGTTTGAGATGCCTCTATCATTTGGAATGGACAATTTGTTATCATATAGGGACTTTTAGGTCTTCTCCAGCTTCTGTACTATTGTAAGTGGCGCCATTTCCTACTTCTCAGGATTTAGAGGTACATTGGGGGTGTGCTAGCCTATAGGCGGCTATAAAAGGACGGTATAGGCAAAGGCATGCACTATTAATATGGAGGTGTGCCACCTGACGGATCATTTAATTCGATAGGGAGGTTGTCATCTTTCCTTGACCATGGAGGTTAAGGGGTTAAGCTGATGAGAAACATCATGTCCAGTTGGCATCTCGTTAGGGCCTTGCCATCAAATGTTGAGAGCTAGCCTTAGCGTGTTGAAATCATTCGACCAACCTGATCGAGTTTTAACTGACGGTGCTTGATCAGGGTGGTTAAGTCTTAGTGATTGCCAATATCAATCTACCAAGGGTCCTAAGATCAAATGTTGGTTGATCACCAGCTTGGGCTATGATGGATTAAGTTCGTTCCCAGTTACTTGGACTGCCTGGGACTTGGGCCTATTGGGTCATCTCATATCATGAGTCTTTCCCACTTCCTAGTTTTGATTGAGGTATTTGAGTAGGAAGTAGTCATCTTACAAGGTCTTCAGTGGAGAATTCTAGCATTCAACCAGGGTTTTTCAGAGTTGACTAGGGTTTGGTGCATTTAATACAGCAATTGCGCTGTGTTAGCCGAGTGCCAAATGATGGTTGTGTAATAATTACAATCGTTTTGGTTACTACGCTGTGGTGGCTATAAATAACTGTGGTGAAAAAAATTATTTTCACTTTTACAGCAATCTAGAAAGTCGATTGAGGTGTTTCAGTGTACTGTTGATAAACTATTTTCTACTGTAGAGCCTTTAAACACGTATGGTCTTTCTTTATATAATTTAATTATAGTATATAAACATGATGTCGAGGGTGTTTGACAAGGGTAATAGTCAAGGTAGTAGCAGTGAGGCAATGAGGTCTGATCAGGATGCCCTTAGATGCAGGAGTGACTTGACTAGCGAGTCTGATAGCTTTTTGAGCAGTAGTTCGACCTCAAGCAGCTCGGGTGATGAACGTGTCATTATTGATGATGAGGTTGGTCCAAGTCAACCACTTGTTTCCCGTGGTTGGTTGTTCACTGTTGACCATTATAGTGACATGGTTTCTAAAATCACTTTGGCTATTCTTGTCCTCATAAGATGATTTTACCATGTTTCTCTGAAGTATGAGTTGATCATGCTTAGTCCTTCTGATAGGATGCACCGACCCTCGATCGGATGCATAATTATGTTTGAGGAAGCCTTTAAATGTGGACTTAGGTTCCCCCTTGTGCAACCTATAATCAATCTGCTTAAAGGCTTTGAGTGTGCATTGGCCAATTACTTCCTACTCGTTCCTCAATCATATATAGCTTTGCCGTCTTGATGTATATATATGACCAACTGACCACCTTTGCCAACTTTTTTTTTCTTTTCCACCTTTTTATGTCATGTAAATTGAGCAGCACTGAAGAGTCGAGTTTTTACTACCTCATTTCCCACTTCTGGTGATCCCCACTTCGTCCTATGGCTAGGAATAGAAAAAATGATATCTATATGTTCAGAGACCTGGGGGCTTTAAGATTCCTAGAGGGTGGTTTAAGGGGCACATCGAGATGCTCATGAATGAGACCCTGACCTGGTTGAATATGTTTGTTCAGGACTTAATGCAGTCCAAAGAAATGGAGGCCTCAGATTGTATCAAGAAGAGGAACTTGGTTCTTGCAGGCTTGTCGCTTGTTAATTTAGCGTTGCCAGCTGGTAATCTACTAGGTAGAAGTTTCACTCTGTTATCACACTACATTTATTTTAACTTTGTAGATGATACTAATGCCTATTCATTTCTCACCTCCGCAGATTGACAAGAGATCATGAACCAAATAAGAGCTCAAGCTATGGCCTACGTTTACAGAAACTAAGATCGATGCCAAGGCGGAGGCACTCATCAGGAAGTGGTACATAGGCGGCTTAACAACTGCGAGTTGCCTTACTTGCGCCAGCAGCTTTGTCGGATCAACCTTCGGCTGCCTTGACCCCTAGGTTATCTCTGCAACATAAGAGGACAACCTTTGAGCAGAGTGGGCCTATGCCAAAAAAGACAGCTGCCGACAAAGGCAAATGTTAATTGACTTACTGATGGGCTATGATTTATTTGGTCATTAGGAGGACGGCAAGTTGTTCTGGCTGGTTGACCTATCATTACCTCAATTTGGGACCAACATGGCTATTCATAATTCCATGTCAGTGATTAATGTTGAGTCCAGTGATGCACTACCGCTAAAGGTGATGTGGCTAGTCTATCACCTCCAACTAGTGTAAGATAATGGATATGATGCAGGGAGGCATACTGAGAGCAATGGCCTACCACTTTAATATGGTAAGTGTTTAGTTGAGCACTATATGAAGATTAGGCGTTTGCTCATTGTGTGCATTCTTTTATGTGTTATGGTTTTAATTGCGTCGATCAAAATGGCATTTCAAATGAGCCAACTTGACTACCACTTGTATAAGAGGTCAAAGCTTGTGCTTGATGAGGGTGATAAGCTTCGTGGTGATTGGGATGAGGTGGAGATGATCAAGGCTTAAGTTGAGTCCACCTAGGCTTGATCGAGTAGCTTACCAAGGAGTTGAAAGATACTTGAATGTAGCTTGAGGTAAATGACGCTCAACTGGTCATAGTGGTTGCCGAGAAAAGCTCGACTGAGGAGATATTGAAGAAAGTCTGAGTAGATGCCCAAAGCCACTATGATACTGGTCAAGTGCGCAGTTATAATAATGCACCCAACTTTTCTGGGGGGGAATTTGCTAGGACGCTGCCTAATGTTCAATGAGAGGCAATACAATAATTCATGCTGACTTTGATCTTCCAATATGCCAGCGTCATCTTTTCCATTGATGACATGAAGGATGCCTTTGAGAAAGCTTTTAAATAGTTGGATTTTTTTAGCTATATGATCTGCCCTGAAGATAGACAGTGCTTAAACCTTATGCTTGACGAGCAACTCTATATGTATTTGGATCCTGATGAGACTGCTCCTGTCAAGGGAGCTAACCTTAATGAAGCTGCTTTTATTGAGGTGCTAGTACCTACGCCCATGGCTGTACTTCCCCATGTGGCTAAGGTCGAGACTATGACTGTAGAGTTCGACTATGCTAATGACTGCGCTTTTAACATCAGAGATGGCAAAGTCAATATGGTTAACTTCTTTCCTCCTAATAGGCATTCATTTTTAGTCGATGATGTGGGCCCTTCGCAACCAACTCAGGAGGTCAAAGTCAATGACTAAGAAGGTAACTAGGTGGCCGAAGAGACCGTGGTGGTGATGGTGGAGGGTTAGGGTCAAACTGAGCAGCGACAGTAGGGCATTTGCTTGGTGCAATTTAGCTTTTCACTGTCTCTTTTTCTCCTTTTATTTTTAGTTGGATTGTAATCAAAAAGTTATTGAAGTTAATGAAATGAGTCTTTATGCTCATTGATGAGTGTTGTATGTTATTCTGATGCTCATTTTATTTTTCTTGTTGAATGTGCACTATTGCGATTGATGATAAAATCTATTTGGTCTCATATGATATAAGATAACTCCTTGATGAAGTTTTAATAAAGTTCATGGTTGACTTTGAAATCGATTGGAGTAAGCATGACAAAATTAATCCAACATGTTCGTTGACCTTAAGTTCAATAGCTGTCAATCTTAAGAATGATATAATTAAGATTGGTAACTCCTTAACGAACACACTCATCTATCTCGAGCATTACAAAGTTGACCTTAAGCATTCGATCATGTTTGTCGAGCATTAGTATGATAAAATTAACGTCTTAACAAACATCATGGGTAATTTAATTACATTGAGAATGTCATCGTTGTTTGTGCTGACAGTAGATGGTGATCATTTACTTCAATTGCAGATCTCGATTGTACATTTAGAAGTAATCGCTGTGATTGACTACGGGGCTGATGATAAGCGATCAACTCATTTGTACACCTTGGCTAAAAAGCCGTTATTGCATGGCTTGAAGTTGTTGTATATGTTAACCATGAGGTCAATCATAAGTGATTAGCTCATTTATGTAGTTGGACTAGAAAGCCTTGATTACATTGCTTGAAGCCATTGTGTTTGTTAACCATAAACGATTAGCTTGTTTATGTGTTTGGGCTAGAAAGCCTTCATTGCATGGCTTGAAGCCATTGTGTTTGTTGACCATGAGGTCAATGATAAATAATCAACTCATTTATGTAGTTGGGCTAGAAAGCCTTGATTGTGTAGTGCCAGTAGATAACTATCGAAATGTAAATATTTTTATTGATGCGGAAAGATGCTGTAGTACAATGGAGGGGAGACTTTGGGTCTCATTACACATAGAATTTTTTCAAGTTTACTACATTCCATGATCGTGGGAGCTTGTTGCCGTTCATGTCTGCTAGTTGATAAGCATTGTGCTTCGATACTTGGACAACAAAATAAGGCCTTTCCCATTGATGATGTTGAAAGTCGTATATAGTAAATAGGATTGTGTTTGGGCTGATCCGATCAGGAAGGTCGAATCATCCAATAGTAATATTCTTTGAATGACAGTTATGGTGGTTACGATGGTTATGCATATTTGACCAGGATTTTTGATGATTTTGTGCCTTTTAATATGTTAGTTACATCGCAGAATATAAAGTGCCAAGGGGCAATAGTGTAATTATTACTACTGCTTAGGTTTCCACATCCAAATGCCTATAAATAGGTGGGGTAGAGACATTAATTTTTCACTTTTTCTTAATCTGTTCTGGTTGAATTCTTGCTTTCAAAGCTCTCTAAATCTTTTCTACACTTAGAGTTTTCAAACTACTCGCTGTAAGTTCTTTGCAAGCTTGTGCTTTTTCTCATTTTTCTTTGCAAAGATGTCTAGTGCTTCAGATAATGAGAACACCAGGTTCGAGGGTGTCTATTTTTGGGCGAAAACTGGGGTTGAAAGTGCATCTGAGAGCATGTGTGAGAATAGTTCATCGAGTGATAGCTCGACCTCGAGCAGCTTGAGCACTAAGAGGGCTACCTTTGGGGGTAAGGCTGGCCCGAGTGAGGTGCCTGCATCATGCAATTGATTATTCACACCAGACTACTATAGTGAAATAGTCTCCAAAATCTCCTTCATCAACTTAGTTTGAATTAGAGAGATGTACCACATTCTTAAGGAATACGAACTTTTGGTGCTTGGGCCTTAGGGTAGGATGCATTGACCTCCAAGGGGATGCATAACAGTATTCGAGGAGGGATTCAGGTGTGGCCTTAGGTTTCCCTTAGTGCTAGCCAAGGTCGACCTTCTGGTGGGCCTCAAGGTCTGTATAGCCCAACTCCTCCCCAACTATTTCGCTACTACCTATAATTTTACTGTATTGATGCACCTTTTTGACCAGCCAGCTACTTTCACTAACTTTTCAAATTTGTTCCATTTACCAATGTCCTAAAAGTCGGGTAAAGAGTTTGGCTTTTATTATCTGATAGCACATTTGCATCAAAAGTTCCTAGTAGCCCCTTCTTCCTCGTGTGGCTAGGAGTGAAAAAAATACTTTCTTTATGTTCGAGGGCCTGAAGAGTTTAACATTCCAAGGGGGTGGTGGAGGGGGCATATGGAAATACCAAGGAACCAAACACCTAGTTGGCCTAACACTTTCATTTGAGATCTGGTCGACTTTAGGTAGATGGAGGCCTTGATTTTAATCGAGGCAAGGTATCTGGTGTTGGCTGGCCTCTCTCCAGCCATGATTGACTTGCCCACGGGCGAACAACTAGGTAGTGATCTTTATTGATTGTGATAACTATAAATTTCTCTCTTTCTGCTCGATTCTGATGGTTTTTGTTGTACTTTATTGGCAGATCAAGAAGAAGTAATAACCCATAGTCGAGTAGAAGTTGCAGCAAGAGCACAAAGGAATAAAGAGTGCTGTTGAGCGGCTGCTCAACGAGAGGCCTCTATGGTAGAACCTGCACCAACAATCCGCTTGACCACCACCCTTGTAGTGCCCTAAATCAAACAGGCACCCCAACCCCAACCTATTCAATTAGAGGAGTGTGTTTGAAATAGCCCCATGAGTCGAGCAAAAAATAGATAATCGAGCAGGAGGGCTCGCACCCAAAAAGATAGCGAATGATAATGGTAAATAGAAGGCGGTGACAGGCTACAACTTGTTCGATAAGCATTGCGATTGGGGTGCTATTTCAACTTCCTTGACTGGAATCACCCCATTTCGGACCTAACCCTACCATAGAGGTAATTGATCGATCTCTGTCATATAATCAGAGATGATAGGTGGTGATGCCCTCAAGTGGATGATAATCGAGCTTTTCTTCATGGACCAGTGAAGACTCATACAGTTGAGTTAGGATGGGGCACTCAGGGCTCTGGCCTACCATTGTAATCTGATAAGTGTGAGGTTGACTGTTTCTCATCAAATTCTTTTTCAAAAAGTTATACTATTCACCAACGCTTTGTGTTTCCACTGGGCCAGCTAGGGAACAACCTTTACTATTGATTGGAGCTGGCTCTGGCGGATCATGAAGAGCTGGGAGAGGGAGGGGATATAGAGACCCTCAAGGTCTAGCTCAAGTATTCCCAGCTCTGGATCGACCAGCTGATAAAGGAAGAGGCTAACCTCTAGGAGTAGTTGAATTCTAAAAATCAGTAGTTGGTGTAGGTGGTTGAGGAGAGGAGTCAAATGGACTTTGTGCTAAAGAAGGCTCACTTGGACCTGCAGGTGAGCTACTCCTCTGGTTGAGGGTAGTTGGCTTTATACTTATGCCGATAAGGAGGGCTTTATACTCGGCTTCATTGTTGGTCATAGGTAGTCAAGTTTGATTGTAAAATTATATTCGTCCATGAGTGGGGAGCGGAGTGAAACGCCTATCCCTCCCCTAAAGAGGTTGTCGATCTATTGACTTGTAAAGTCCACATAAGGGAACTGTGGTCGTGCTGATCAGGAAGGTTGAGTCTCTTGGCCTCAAAATCAGCTAAAACCTGTGCTTTGAAATTAGGTCGGGGTTGGAAAGTAATTCAAATTCTCTCAATTCAATGGCCTATTATGTTAATCTTCTTGAGGTATCAGGTTTTGACACCAACTGTTTCAATGGTTGGTTAGTCAAAACAAACATCGAGTAAGATTGGAAATAAGGCTTTAACTTTCTAGTTGCTGTGACTAGGGTGAGGGTGAACTTCTCAATCTTGAGATAATTGTGCTTAGGGCTTTTCAGTGCTTTGTTGTAGTAAAAAACAGGTTGATGGGTTGCATCCTTGGTCGAAACCGAGATTGAGTTGATTGAGATCGACAAAGCTACTAAATATAAGTGAAAAACTTCTCAAAACTTGAGTTTGGTAAGAATGGGCATTGAGGAGAGATAGTATTTAAGTTTAAACAGAGATTGGTTGCATTGCTCTGATAATTGGAAATTGGATTTCTTTGCATTTATAAGAATCTTGAAGAAAGGTAGACTTTTGTCAGCTAATCGGACAATGAACTTGCCTAGGGCTATGATCCTCTCGACCAGACACTATAGTCCCTAATAGTTTGCGTGCACACATGTGTGGGAAAGGGGGAGGGGGGTTGTAATGTCCAAGATGGCCCAAATTTTTTGTAGGTTTGCTTCAATGCACCTTTGGCTGACCATATATCCTAGAAATGTGCCTCCTCGAAGGTACAATTGTTAAGGTTGAGCTTTATGCCGAACACTCGTAGTATTGAGAATCTGTGATTAAGGTTGATCAGATAATTTTTTGCTTTCTTGATTTTGACAATCATATCGTTGACATATATCTCCATGGATTTTTTGATCTAATTTTTTAACATAAAGTTCACTAATCTTTGATAAGTTGCATCTGTATTTTTAAGCCCAAAAGACATGACCAAGAAACAATACACCCTATCGGGGACATCATGTCTTATCTTTGTTCTTAGGTGCTATTAAAATTTGATTGTAATCTTGGAATGCATTCATCATACTCAATAATTCGCAACCAGTGGTATAATCAAATAGTAAATCCATACTAGGCAGGAGATAAGGATATTTGGGGTAAGCTTTATTTAAATAAGTAAAATCATTAGACATGCGCTATTTTCCCTCATTCTTAGGGACAAGTATAACATTACAAGGCCAACTTGAGTATTGCATTTCTACAATATATCTTGCCTCTAAGAGTTTGTTGACCTCCTCTTCAATGATTCGACATCTTTCAGCATTGAAGGTTTTGGTTTTCTATTTCATTGGCTTGTATGAGGGGTCCACATTGAGGTAGTGGATGATAATGTTGGGGTCTATTCCTTGGAGATTAGAGGCTTTTCATGTGAACATGTTGACATTTCTGGGGAGAAAGTCGACCATAAGACACTCCATATTGTTGCCTATGTCACTTCCGATCCTGGTGGTATTGTTGGAGTTCCCTAGTTCCAATTTAATTATTTTAAATTCCCTAATAGGCTTGACCCTAGTTTCTTTGAGCTTGCGCTTCTTGATTTGTTGTCTCTCCTTGGGTTTTGCTGCTAGGGCATCCATTGAGGGTTTCAGTTTTGGTTAATTCTTTTGCTCATTGGCCTCGACCGAGTTGGTGTATCAGCGCCATGCTTCCTTGACATTTCATAGAGCTCACCCGTCTCGGCAGTAGTTGAGAATTTTACCTTCATGTGGTAGGTTGAAACAACACCACAAAAGTTGTTCAATGCTGGTCGTCTGATTATGGCGTTGTAGGTGAAAAAAGCATCGACGACTAGGTAGTTGATCATGAGGGGAACCTTTGAGGGCTTTCTTGAATGATGTGGATAGGCTGATGGATCCTTTAGGGATGATTTTTGACCCCTTAAAGCCGATTAGTGGTGTACGAACGAGCTCAAACTTCAACTTGTCTAACTTTATTCTCTGCGAGGTCGATGAAAATATGATGTTCGCCGAACTGCCATTATCGATAAGGACCTTCCTGACCTCAAAGTTTGCAATCTCAACAGAAATGACCTGGGGGCAGTTTAACTTATTGTTTGCTTTGTGACTTCATTGTGTGAAAGTGGCTATATTTCTTGGATCTCTTTATTGCTTCAGTTTTAGTCAACTTTCTCGATCTCTTCAAGAGGTTGTTGTGCTAAATGTTGAACATGACCTCTTTCTGAAAGTGTTGAGGGGAGTATAATTATGGAATCACTTGATAGGAGATTGACGACTCTCTTTATGGTAGTGGTTGTCTTTCTTCTTGGCTTTCTTTTTCTTGGCATCAGGATGACCATACTTGGTCTGTCCATGTCCTCCCGAGTTATATACCTCTCCGCGAGGTTGAGTAGTTCCTCTATCAATTTGAGTGGCTTGCGTTGCAAAGTGTTGGTGCATTCCTTGTGTCGAAGGCCTAAGAAAAGTACATTGATCAAGAACTTAATTCTTAGGCTATTAATCTTCAAAACCTCAGTGTTGAATCTAGTGAAAAAAATTGTGAAAAGACTCCCCCTCATTTTGTTTAACTATGTGCGAGTGGCTATGGGGGAGCTTTACCTCTCTCTAACTAGCAAACTAGTGCAGGAACTTGTCACACAATTGGTCATATGAGTAAATCAACATTGGCTTAAGCTTCACTAGCCAGTCGAACATAATGCCTAAGAAAGTGGTCACTAGCATCTTTGTGTGGATGTTTTCGTTATGCTCGTGTAATTGCATCATGTGTTCAAACTGAAAAAAGTGATCATTGAGGTCGATTGAGCTGTCATATCTAGGCAATCCAATTGGGACCTTAGTATCGATGACGATCACTCGTCAATTATCTTCTGTATGAACAATGACTTCTTTTCCTAGCTAGATCGGGGAGTACATTCTTCGAAAGGGTATCTGTCGATATTTCTCTTCGAGATTTCTTCAAGTTAGCAATTTAGTTGTTAAACCTAATAGGAAACCTCTTCCCATTTCTCTCGGTTGGCTTGATTCTAGTTTCAGTTTGACTGTGGCTATATGTGTTTAACCTTATCATGCTATGGGGCTCAAAGAGGTCAAACGCCACGATCTATGGAATCCATGACCTTTTCTCGAGGATTTGGTCGGGGCTCCTCCCTTAGAAAATACTTAATGTTATCTTCATGTCGGGGAAGGGGTTATCTAGTTTCTTCTCGACCCCTCTTTTCCCGAGTGGGTCTTTCTTCACATTGAGTGGGTTGGGCCGTAGCACTGGTTGTCGGCCTGGGTTGGGAAGCATGTTAATTCAGCGCGATGGAAAGTTAGGCAGAGATTTGGGTAGATATCTGCTTGCTAATGAGCTGCATTAATTGGGGTATGGTCAAGGTGACTATTTATTCTAGTTGGGTGCTAGGCCTTAGTAAATCTAATTTTTGTTGAGGTCGAGGATGAGGGATTGGTGATTTCCTGTTCTTCTCTCGTTTAGAAATAGCTCACCTAGTATTAATCATTTTCTTGATTGTGAACTCAAGTTTCCCATAGACGATGCTAAATGATAAGGGTGAAAAGTGCTTATAGATGAATTGAGCTGGAATCCGAATGAATCGACATGAGGATGGTTGATAGGTGATCTTTAAGGGAATTGGGGTCAAATCCTGTAATCAACAACAAATGTTAGTCTAGTAGTCGAGCTATTCTTGGCTAAAGCACTTCAATGCTCAAGTTAGTATAGAATCGACCAAATAATCAAGCAGTAGAGTGAGGGCTTTTAGATATAGAATGGCATACCTTCTAAGAGGTTGGTTACGGGCTATTTATAACCTTTTGAAGAGGGTTGATATGTCTGAGATGCCTCTATCGCTTGGAATGGGCAATTTGTTATCATATAGGGACCTTTAGGTCTTCTCCAACTTTTGTACTATTTCAGGTGGCATAGCCTCTTGCTTCTTAGGGCAAGGATGTACACTGGGGGCATGCCAACTTGCATGTGGTTGTAAAAGGGCGGTATGGGCAGAGGCATGCACCATTAATGCAGAGGTGTGCTACCTAATGGATCATTTAATACGACAAGGAGGTTGTCATCTTTTCTCAACCATGGAGGTTGAGGGGCTGAGCCGATGAGAAACACCATGTTTGGTTGGCATCCTACTAGAGCCTTACCATCAAATGTTGAGAGCCAGCCTTAGTGTGCTGAAATCTATCAACCAACCCGATCGAGTTTTAACTGGCGGTGCTCGATCAAGGTGGTCAAGTCTTGGTGATTGCTAATACTAGTCCGCTATAGCTTAAGGGTCCTGAGATTGAACGTTGGTTGATTGCCAACTTGGGCCATGACGGATTGGGCTCGTTCCCAGTCACTTGGACTACCTTGGGCTTGAGTTTGTTGGGTCATCCCATATCACAAATATTTCATCTTCAGTAATGTATATACATGAAATATATATTTTTGTATTTATTACATCTATTATAATTAAATATATTTTTAATTAGAATTATACAAAATAATAATTACATTAAAATTAATTAAATACATTTTCTACTTGGCAAGTGTAATTACATATATTGAAATGATCATGCTTAATACATATAGTTTAATGATAATTCTAATCAAATTAAGTTTATTTTTTATTAGGATCATAGAAACTATAATTAATTAAATAAGTTTTTTCCACTAAAAAATGTATATAAATAAAATGTATGCGACAAATATGTGTATTTTAATGGGGCATGTAGAAAACAATAATTATATTAAAATTAATTAAATAAAAATTACTTACTTAGCAAATCTAATTACATATATTGAAATTTATCCTTCTACCCGCATATTTAATTAGACTTACAAAAAATAGTAATTAAATTATATCCCTATCTAATGAGACTATTATTATCACATTCAATTCATATGGTTGTATGGTAAACTACAACTAAATTAAATTTATTCTAATCAGACTCATAAAAAATAATACTAAATTAAAATTAATTAAGAAAAAATCAATTGATGAGGAAAAAAAAAGATATTTTATAGATACATTTGTATAAATATTCGTTCCGCGTTCTCCCTCAAAAATAAGAAAAGAAATATTTTTATATATTAAAATAAGTGTTCAATTCAAATGTAATAGTAAATTTAATATAACAATGAACAGGAATAAATTAACTCTTACAATCTCATGTTTTATTGATGATGAAAAAGAATGATATTTTGTAAATGCATTCGTACAAATATAAGTTCTTCCTCGAAATGAAAAGAGAAAAATATTTATTATATATCAAAATAGGTGTCAAACTCATATGTAATATTATATTTAATATGATAATGAGAATTGAGAAAGAGTGAACTAATTTTTTGTCTTTTCATTTATTTGTATATTTTTATATATTTTTGAAATATATATATTTTGATTAATTTTTAAATATAATAATGTGCACATTTTATTTTCTTGAAAATAAGTAGAAACAGATGTTTTCATGTTGCATCACAAATTCAACAAAATTTCTTAAGCTTATTTAAGTTTAAAGACAAAAAGTGGTAAAAAAAAAAGAAGAAAGAATATATAGTTGATAGCTTTATTAGAAGCTGTGAAAAAGAATCAACTAGAATTTTACTTTTTAAAATAGTCTTTATAAATAAATTATTTTTCAATTAAAATAATAATGTGGCATCACTAACTTTTAATAATTAGTAGCAAAAGATGTTTTCATTTTGTATAACAAATTCGATAAAATTTCTTAACCTTATTTAAGTTTAAAGCCAAAAAGTGGTGTATATATATATATATATATATATATATATATAATTGATAGCTCTATTAGAAGCTGTGAAAAAGAATCAACTAAAATTTTATTTTTTTAATTTAAATAAATTATTTTTTAATTAAAATAATCATGTGGCATTAATTACTAACTTTCAATAATTATTTAAAAGTCAATAGGATAGAAATATATATAAAAAACAACCTTTTGAAAGATCAAACTAAATTTTTTACTTGAGGCATGACCGAGGATAAGGAAGACTTTGCCAAGACCAAATTTTACTTGACTTAACTAATTATATGATAAATATTATTAAAACTTATCAACGATATAATAAGTAAATTCACATATTATATAATTGACTTGAACTTGATCATATTTAATTAAAATTTAATTTCTTTTAAAAAAGGTATCTATTATTAAATTGAAAGTTAAATAATTCAAACTATTAAGCTTAAAAAATATTTATTTGAGTTTAATAATAACATTAATTGTATGCAGTGAAATATTTTCTATCAATATATAAAATAGAATATCAGTAAGTATTTCACTGAAGAACATATCACATTAGCACATATGTCTTCATACATACCCTACAAAATATGTAACCCCTAGAGGGTAGGTGCGAAGTATATATCCCATTAAATGCATAATATTCAATAGTAAAAAATTCTTGTTTTTTATATTGCTAACTATTAGCTAATTACTAAAATATAAATATTTATTTCAAACGATGAATTTCATTTAACAATTCAAATATATATTATATGAACAACCAACTTAATTCATAATTCAACTCTTGTAGATTTATGAACTAATAATTTTTCAAAGAAATAATTTTATTTCACACAATGATATTTGTTCAAAATTGAATTTAACTTTCTCTATCTTTGGCTTAATTAAAAAGAGACGAAAGTGAGTATAGAATCATTATAAATAAATCAAATACATGAGAAAATTTTTCTTTTTTTATTTTCTAATTTTAAATTAAAACAAGTGATCCATTAAAAATCTAAGATTAAATAAGTAATATAAATCTTATTTAGTCATCAAAATTTATAGGAGACCAATTTGTAAAATGCGGTGAATCATTTGAATCAATTTTTAGTTTTATTTCATAAAATAGAAATTTGAATTTATTGTTTAAAAAAATAGAAAAGAACTTTTCAATTAACAAAAAATTAAAATTAAAATGAAACTAAAATTATGGAATTACAACTAGCAAATTTAATTAATTGAGAATGATGAAAACAAATTAAAAAATAAAATAATTTTCAAATATCACCCAAAAATAAAATAATTCAATAATTAGCTATTATTAGTTATTATATTTTAAAAGATACATATAAATGATATTTTTTAAATGTTAAGTTTCTTAGGATATATATTGTTTTAGTCATTATTCAATTCACATATTTTTATTATTCCATTTTTTAGTAAGGGGTCTTAAAATGTTAATAAATCGATAAACTTATGTCTTGAATCAATTTCGTGTTTAGTTGATTTAGTATTGGATATTCTGATATATATATATATATATATATTTAAAACATCATCATATATAGCTATTTAGGAAAAAATTCACATATATTTTTAGATACACAGGTATAATTTTTCAACAATGATAAGATGAAGATGAAACTTGTCACACTGAGTATTATACAGAGACATGTATATATAGATAAGGTTAAAGAATCCAAGAAAATGAGAAAGTTAATTAAATCAGCGAATGAGGAAAAATATAAAAATTAATAAGTTAGCACATTTGAATGCAAAGGAGTTAATTTATAAAGAATTCAATTGTCAATATTCACCAATTTATAGCTTCTAAGAGTGTAGATAATTTCCATAAATATGTAATTTATAATTTTTCAAGTAATATCATATCTACGAGCATGTCATATGCCAAAATTTTAAATTTTAAATTTATTTTTTAATTAGATTTGAGAATTTATGATTCTATGTACTCAAACGCTCCTGAATTCAATAACATACTTTATTATATTTATTGCAATGTTGTAAAATTTAAAAGAGCCCATACATTTCATTGTGGCAATAGAAAAAATTGGATTTGCTTTGAAATATCAAATGAATTGCATAAGTTGTTTATTTATCTATTAGAATAAGTAATGAACTTTTGAAAATATATTTGAGTCTTGAACTGCATATTTTCTTTTACTTCGTTTGATGTGAAATTAGATTTAAAAAAAAAAGAAAACTTGTATCTATAATGGTTGAGTTATACTTTTTGAACACAAGACATGGTACATCATCTCTTTCAAGATTAATTTCCAAATGAAAATGGCATGATAACTTTTAGTTGTATTTTGCCAAAATAAAAAATAAGCTTGAGAATAGAAAATACTAAAAGAATCAGATTTATCAAAAGCAATCATGAAAACACTTATAAAATTTATGAAGATAAATTCATATGCAAAAATATTCAGAAGGTTAAATGATTACCTTTCAATAAATGATATTTAACTCCGTATCTTAAAATAATATGATATTAGACTAATTTAATTTATAATTTTCCAAATCTTTATCGAGTTATGGCAATTTCAAGTGAAGGAAATAATCACAATATACTAGTGAAATAAGATATTATTGCCCATGAACATTGAGGTTATAGTTCAATATAGAATAACACATTACTATGAACATTACGACTTAGTACAATACCCACTTCTTTTTCCAAGAGATCATATAGGATTGCACGTAAACATTCAGGAAAAAAAACAAAACCAAAAAAAAAAAATGTACCAAAACATCTAGTGATGCAATCCAAAAAAATGAATACGTTCAGGTGATTTTACAAGTAGTGCAACAATTATTGGAGAACAATAAATAGGTTTATAACTTATTTGATAGTTTTTTCTATTGTTTAATTACTACTCTTATATTAGGAAGAGATACTTGTTTTCTTTTTGCTATTAACATATAAAGTTTAATCAATGCAAAATATAATCCACGAAGAACTTGTACAATTAAAAATTAAAGTTTTAAACTAATGTAATATACATTTATATATTCCTTATTATCAACATATTAAACATTTTTCTTATAAAAATTTTCATATTTGCAAATTATAATTTATTTATATAGAGATCTAGCTTTTACTCTCAATCATGTATCAATTCTTTTGGGAAAAAAATTCTATTGTTGGTTCCTCAACTTAATGACATAAAGCTGAAAACTAAAAGATTGATTACTAGCTATTGCCATAACCTATCAAATCTAAGATCTAAATTAAAATAAACAATAATGAAATCGCCCTAAAAAAAGAGACAAGTGGTAGTGAAATTGGAAACAGGCATTGTTCTTTAATATCTTTTATTAAGGAGTCCAAACAATGTAGATAATAGTAAAATATTATGTAGCACCCCCTCTTAGGATGACACTTAAGCTGAGATGCTACCAATTCATTCTTAATATTCTGCTCATAACAAGCAATAGACCTATAAAATTTCTCCTCAAATTCATCAAGAAATTTGCAGTACTTTAACTTAATACACTTTGGGCAAAATATCCAATTACATAAAATTTGCAATCTCATGCCTTCATGGACATTCATGGCATATCACAACATCTCAAAATAACTTAATAGACATGGGGTTCTATATATACACAACCAAAAGTCTAGTGTTTTACAAAGTGCATTCATGCTTGAGGACCTTGGTCACCATCTACACCTGTTTGAAAGGAATCAAAATAATGTGGGAGGGTAAGTCCGAATCACTCATTGAGGCAAGCTTTGCATGTACAGGAAGGATAAGAATGAAATGGAATACAATATACAAATGTAAGAAGAACATTCATTCTGAATTCAGACAACTAAAACACAAGTCACAATATTTGGGAATTGGAGATCTAAGGGAGTTTATGGGATCGACAAACTAAATCCAAAAATAGGTTTTTCTTGTACAACACTTTGTGAGCTAGCTAAATGTCGTTCCATACCGACAAAGAGTTACTTCACAATGTATACATTTCATAGAAGATTTCAAAACTCGTAGATACAATTAGTTTTGAAAAAAAACCTAGTACACAAGTTGTCCCATGAAAATCTCAAGCTCAAAATCTAATATTTTGATCAGTTTTATAAAATAAACTAGACAAGAACATTTTATAAAATCAATGATATGAGCATATTTCTCCTGTATGACCGTATAACAGCATTCTCCCTTGCGTCTCCTAGTTCTGTATAAATGATAGGACCGTAAAATGGCCTACCCCCTTGTATCGCCTCAACTCTATATAAACAATACGCCCATAAATGGCTTACCCCCTTGTATCGTCTCGATTCTATAAAATAATATGATTGCAAAATGGCCTGCCCCTTATATCGTCTCGATACGACTATAAAACGGCCTATCCCCTTATATCACCTCGATGAGTGGCCAACTCATCAAACCATTGTAGCACGAATCGGTACAATCAATCCTCGGCGATCAAGCCTCCCTTGAGGATAAGATTACAACCACACAAATTGGTAAGACTGATCCTCGCCGATCATGCTTTGGGCCACAGTCAACCCTTGACTTCCCAAAGTCATGATTGCAAACCAAGTTAGTCAGTAATATTGTTTTTATCACTAATTCAATTGTATCAATCTGGAAGAGGTCTAGTACTAAAATCTAGAGGTGCTAACAGGAATAGACTCAAGAGGGACCTCCCCTGGACATGCCCTGTCAACTAGTGTGGCCCTTTGCTCTGCCCAGCACATATTTTACAGTACTGACCGAACAAGACATGTAAACAAGTCAAGAATACAACGTGGTACAAGTTTAGAACAATTATTATACACAATATATTAGCCGGCAAGGCCATTTCGGATTGCAAAATGATTCAATAAGTAATACAGGGTCAGCTAGCAAAGCTGTGGGGTACAAGGAATATAAAATGAACATCATAAATAAAAGTTTTGGACACCAAAACAGAACAAGCAATAACCCTCATAGGGGTTTACAAAACAAGTAGCAGAGAACAATTAAGATCTCAAATAATTCACTAAGTATAACAACCAAGATGCAGTTATGAAATGAAAACAAGTTTAACCCTCACAAAGGTTTATTACAACGATAAATAACTATAAGAAGGTGCCAGATTGACAAACTCTCATTGGGCATATAAGCAAATACCCAAGAGGTTAGATCCTCACCATAATAGCCTTAGGTATGCTATCATCACCTATTGGTCTGTAGGACCCATTTCTTCGTCTCCTAATAAAAAAGAATAGGTCCATTGTCAATATCTTCATTAAATCCTATTAATTACAATTATAATATCAATAATCTAAAATTAACAACTATTTATCTAGTATGACAGTTTTAGGCTTTGATAATATAGGTTTAATATATACTATCTACACGAAGTACCTCAATACATCAATTATTCTAGAATTAGTCATGATGGTCTATATTGGTTCCAAAATAGCATGATATCTTTCTCTTATTTACAAGGTCATGATCGTGTCATATCATCATCGTAATTTACACAAATAGTCCAATTCCCTACATATTTAATCCTAAGCGATACCACTTAGCCTTACATTACATAATCCTTATTATCATTATTAAATCCAAATTTGGCATCTAGCCCAACATGTCCGAGTCTATTATGCTTACATATATACTTCTCCATGTCTTAGTTCTTGGTCCTAAACCAAAATTTTGGTTCAATTAACTAGTATGTACATCACAGATTAGTAGGGGTGTTCATCTGATCAACTCGATCCGACGAACTCGACAAACCAATCTAATTGGTTTGTGTTGTCGGGTTTGATTGGGTCAAATCTAATTATATTTGGTTCGATTCTTAGATTTCATATTCATCGACCCGACCCGGCTCGACTCGACATTTAATTAAAATAAATAATATTTTTTTTAAAAATTACGACTTTTGTTATTTGTACCTATATTTAATGTTCAAGTTAGGTTTTGATTTGAGATTTTATATTATGAATTATGGTTTGTGGTAAAGAAGGAGATAATTTAAAACAATTATGATCTATGATGCTCTCGTGCAATATTGTGTGCTTTTGAATTTTATTGAATATTTTACAAATAATTTGATTGTCTTGATTTTCTAATTAAAGAATTAAAGAAATTGTAATTTGTGCTTTCTTTTTCTCCTCTTCCCCCCTTTTTTTAGAACTTGATTACCCGAACCAAACCAACCTGATCTCAGACATTAAAAATTATAAAACTCAAACCAAACCAAACCAAACCAATTGACAATGATCGATTCGAATTCATTTTTCCCCAAACTCGACCCAACCCAACCTATGAACATTCTTAAGGTTAGCTTAACGATTTACTCAGATTAAATCAGGAATCAAATTATTTGATTAACTGACATTTTACCCAATATTTCTCAATCAGAGCCCTAAAATCATAAACTGAGGATACATCCACGATCACTGCAATGAGACGGGGAAATTGCCTTGGGACTATCGCCACTGTCGGCCGTTGTTTGCCACTGTTGGAAAAGCTCACCGCTATCGCCAAAGGGTGTGTTTCAACTCCACAATTCAAACCCCTAAATCAATTTCTTGTTTCACCATCGAATTGACCATTAATTGGTTGGAAAATAGTCAACTTGCCACCAACACTGTTGCGCGATTTTTCTTCAATTCCTCTTGCACTGGTGGTCCGTTTGAGAAAATGGAGCTACTAGCGTGACCCTCGAATTGAGCCCGTCAAAATGGTACTTGTGTTTGCTGCAAAAAGTCGCCAAAAATAGAAACCCATCACCTTTGTTGTGGCTGGATTTTCAGTCTCAATTTTTGGCTACTATACCAATCGATTTTGGGTGAAAACGGTATATTCGTGTTCTATATAGTGACAGGAAGAGAATGGTATATAATTTGATGGGTTTTGTCGTTTGCCAAAGAATGTTGCTGGAGGAGAAAGACAATGGCTGCATGTGTGAATTTGAAAGAATGGAGGGGGTGAAATTGCTATATAAAGAGACTTTTCCAAAAATTATAATTTGACCCCCGATATTTCCTGTAGCTCTCAATTAGGTCCTTCAAAGTTTGACAAAACTTCAATTCAATCCTTGAGCTATTTATTGCCTCACATGGACCCCTTTGACCAATAATAATTCCCTACAAACCCACAAAACTTTCCAATTTCTTGCAATTGAGCCCTTTTGTATTTATTTATTGAGCCCCAAAATTTGAATAATTGATATTTTAATTTTTGAATCCTTATTTTCTTAAATCTTCAAATTTCAGGGGTGTTAAATATTATGTCTGGGAAAAATAATGTTGACATTGGAGTGGAAGCACGCAAAAAATGTAATAAGTCACATAGATGGTATAAATTTCATAGAAGAAGAAACATATTACCTTAAATTATTCTTAAACTATGTCAGAGGCTCAACATATTATATAACTTAAATTGACAATTTACATTTCTTATTTGTCTATTTAGTAAGTGCATGAATTAGATAAAAATAGAAAATAATTTATA
>JACGDI010005841.1:425295-444620 GCA_014898725.1 Jacaranda copaia
GAAGAAGAGGAAAAAGAAAAGATATCCAAATTTCTGCTATTTTTTTGCAACAATGGAAAGAAAAACAGCGGCAACAAAAAGCGAAGTACAAAAGGAAGTAAGTAAAAACAAAGCAAATGTATGTTTTCTACATTTACAATTTTAAATGTCCATAATTTTTAAGTATTACACTTATTTCTTGTCTATTTTCTCATGTTTACTGTTTTTATTCCTTTTTTAGTTGTTAAACACTTGAACCCATTAGATATATATATATATATAATTTTTGTTGTGAGATGGAAAGTTTCTGATTTGTACTTGAAAGGCATAAAAGTTGTACTTCACCTTCTTAGGGTTTATACTTCTTTTTACCTTAAATTATATGGTAAAATTATTTGAAAGTGGTATTATATTATCTGTAGTACAAAATATTCAATCTTGCAGTACATATTAAGCAAAAATGTAGTATAAACATTCAGGATTGCAATACACATTAGGCAAAAGTATAGTATATAATCTATGTAATTGTAGTACATTTTAAAAGTGTCTATAGTATAAAAACATTCAAACCTGCAGTGTACATTAACTGAAAGTGTAATATATAATCTGTGTATCTACAGTATATTTTAGAAGCAATTGTAGTACAAAAATATTTAAGTTTGCAGTATATATTAAATGAAAGTGTAGTGTATAATCTGTGCATCTGTAGTATATTTTAGAAGTATCTTTAGTACAAAAACTTGCAAACCTATAGTATATATTAACTGAAAGTGTAGTATATAATCTATGTATTTGCATCACATTTTAGAAATAATTATAGTACAAAACATTAAGCATGCAATATACATTAACTGAAAATCTAGTATATCATTTGTGTATCTACAGTATATTTCAGAAGCAATATGATGAAAATAAAGTACAAACGTAGAACAAATAAAGTGCAAATGGTGTTATGTTGAAGTACACCTCAATTCAATTGAAATCGGGTAGTGAATTTGAGTGTAATAGGAAATGAAGTACAAACATAGAACAAACAAAGTATAAATTGAAATTGGACAGTGAATTTGAGTATAATATGATGAAAATAAAGTACAAATATAGAACAAATAAAGTATAATTGGTGTTTCATTGAAGTATACCTCATTTAAATTGAAATCGGGATGTGAATTTGAGTACAAAATGATAAAAATTTGGTACAAACATAAAACAAACAAAGTATAAATGGTATTATGTTGAAGTACACCTCAATTCAATTGAAATTAAATAGTAAATTTGAGTACAATATGATAAAAATGAAGTACAAATATTGAGCAAATAAAGTATAAATGATGTTATGTTGAAATACACTTCAATTCAATTGAAACCAAACAATGAATTTGAGTACAATATGATAGAAATGAAGTTCAATCATAGAATAAATAAAGTATAAATGGTGTTATGTTGAAGTACACTTCAATTTAATTGAAATTTGGCAATGCATTTTAGTACAATATGATGAAAATAAAGTATAAACGTAAAAAAAATAAAGTATAAATAGTGTTATGTTGAAGTATATGTAGAACAAATAAAGTATAAATAGTATTATGTTGAAGTACACCCCATTTAAATTAAAATCGGACAATAAATTTGAGTATAATATGATGAAAATGAAGTACAAATATGAAACAAAAAAAGTATAAATGGTGTTATGTTGAAGTACGCCTTAATTCAATTGAAATTAGATAGTGAATTTGAGTACAATATAATAGAAATGAAGTACAAGTGTTGAACAAACAAAGTATAAATATTCTTATGTTGAAGTACACATCATTTAAATTGAAGTTGAACAGTAAATTTGAGTACAATATGATGAAAATGAAGTACAAAGTAGAACAAATAAAGTATAAATAGTGTTATATTGGAGTACACTTCAATTCAATTGAAACTGGGTAGTGAATTTGAGTATAATATGATGAAAATGAAGTACAAATGTTGAATAAACAAAGTATAAATGATGTTATGTTGAAGTATACTTCAATTCAATTGAAACCGAATGATAAATTTGAGTACAATATGATAGAAATGAAGTACAAATGTTGAACAAACAAAGTATAAATAATATTATGTTGAAGTATACTTCAATTCAATTAAAATCGAATAGTGAATTTGAATACAATATGATAAAAATAAAATACAAATATAAAACAAACAAAATATAAATTGTGTTATGTTGAAGTACACTTATCGCAATTGAATAATTAGTCTTCGATAATTGTAGTGATGGTCAAGTATAGTATTTTGAAATTATTGGATTAGGTGAAGTACGTATTTGTATAGGTAATAGGGTAGATATTATCATCAAATATTTATTTGTTTACATATTTGAAAGCATAGGTATTCTTTATATTACTGCAATTGAGAACATTCATTCATTAAACACTAGTGGTTAACACTTTAAAATTTTAATATTATTTTATTCATATGATAAATATTGCACACATTTTTAGAGTTTGGTTATTAATTACCAAGACTTAAAATGCAAATCATGGAATAAATTTTAATTTAACAATATTAGTAAAAATATTAAGGAATGAAGTACATAATGGCCTAAATGAAGTACAAATGTTATGACATTAAATATAAATCTTTTAGATTGAGGTACAAAAGCACTGATATATCGGACAACATGAAAAAAATACCAATTTCACTCTAAATCAAATGCATAATTGCCAAAATGAAGTATAATTGTCATGAAATCATATATAATTCTCCCAGATTGAGGTACAAAATAACTAATATCTCAGACAACACGCAAAAATACCAATTTCATGCAAAATCAAATATATAATTGCCGAAAAGAAGTACAATTTTCAAGCAATCAAGTATAATTTTCCCAGATTAGGGTACAAAATAACTGATATCTTGGACAAACGGCTATGATTATTTTCTTGTCTTTTTTCTTATATTTAAATGATCGCAAAGCAGACACCACATAATTCTGAACTTCTGAGCATTCCTGAATGTTTGACTAGGAGTGTTCATTTGATACAAATCGAACCGAAACTTCGGTTAATCATTTGGCTCGGTTAAAAATTGAAATACTAAATTTTTAATGTTAATATTAGTATATATTATATATTAATATATTAATTAGCAACATATATTAATATACTCTACTATATATAATATTATATTAATATATATATTTATATTATTAATATATATTATATATTATATATAATATAATATATATTAATATTTAATTCGATAATTCTGTTCGATTCAGTTAACCGGTACAAAAAAATAAAACTGAACTGAATATCAATTTTTTTTAAAAAATAACCGAATACCGAAATTTCGATTTCGATTCAATTCGGTTGGTTTACCGAACTGTAAATAACTCTTTGTTTGACCCTCTCTATATATATAATTCCTCCATGCATTAATTGAGTTACTAATTAAAGCCAATTCATTATGCGATGCATTGGTCAAATGACTCGAATCAATTTCCTCCTCGACTACATTCCTTGAGGTTGATAAATAAAGTAAAATTTTTGGATAATCCATTAGTAGAACATTTGAAACCTAAATAATAGACTCAGACAACTGAAGTACAAGTTTAGATAAAATGAACTACAAGTTTAGAATACTTAAAGTATAGAAATTCAATGAATAGGATACAAGTTTAGGTAAAATGAAGTTTAATTTCAGAAAATAGAAGTACAATTTTATATAAAAAGAAGTATAATTTTAGAAGACATGAAGTATAAATTTTTAGCAATTGTAGTATAATTTTTGATAATTAGTAGAACACTTGAAGTATAAAACCTAAATAATAGATTCAAATAACTGAAGTACAAGTTTAGATAAAATGAAGTACAATTACGAAACATCTGAAGTATATAACTTCAATGAATAGAGTACAAATTTAGGTAAAATGAAGTACAATTTTAAAAAATAGAAATCAATTTTAGATAAAGTGAAATACAATTTCAAAACACTTGAAATATAAAACTTTAGCAATTGCAGTACAATTTTTGATAATTAGTAAAACATTTGAAGTATAAAACTTAATAATAGATTTAGATAACTGAATTATAAGTTTAGATAAAATGAAGTATAAAATAAAGTATAATTTCAGAAAATAGAAGTATAATTTTATGTAAAAAGAAATATAATTTCAGAATACTTGAAGTATAAATCCTTAGCAATTGTAGTATAATTTTGGATAATTTATTAGTAGAACACTTGATGTGTGAAACTTAAACAACAGATTTAGACAATTGAAGTAAAAGTTTAGGTAAAATGAAATATAAAATAAAGTATAATTTTAAATAAAGTGAAGTATAATTTTAGAACACTTGAAGTATAAAATCTTAGCAACTGTAGTGTAATTTTTGATAATCAATACATAGAGCACTTAAAGATAGAACTTCAAATAGAGTATAGATTTTGTAAAATGCAGTATAATTTTATATCAAAGAAGTACAGTTTGGAAGCACTTAAAGTATAAACCGCTAGCAATAGCAGTATAATTTTGGATAATCAATTAGTAGAAATTTGAAGTATAAAACTAAAATAATAAAGTACAATTTTATGTGAAATGAAGTACAATTTCAGACAACTGGAGTATAAATTTATATAAAATAAAGTATAGTTTCAGAACAATTAAAGTATAAAACCTTAGCAATTATAGTACAATTTTAGATAATCAATAAATAGAATACTTGAAGTATAGAACTTTAATGAATATAGTACAGATTTTGGTAAAATGATGTATAGTTTCAGAAAATAGAAAGTACAATTTTAGATAGAAGACGTACAGTTTGGAAACACTTCAAGTATAAACCGCTAGAAGTTGTAATACAATTTTAGATAATCCATTAGTAGAATATTTGAAGTATAAAACTTACATAATAGAATACAATTTTTATGAGATGAAGTACGATTTTAATTGTAATGAAGTATAATATTGAACGCTCCAAGTAGAGAAAGATTTTCAAATAAATAAAGTACAATTTCAGAACAATTCAAGTAGAAAACCTTACAAACTACAGTACAGTTTAGATTTTGTAGAAGTATTACCTTAAAACTTCACTGCTCTTTTTTACATTGTTGCTTGATTCATCCTTTCGGTTTACTAGAATATCAATAATGTTCGTCTTTAATGTTAAATGTAGTAAGATCATATTCATGACACCATTATCATCAGTCAAACTCACATACAATGTTTGATGTGGAGCTATGTATTGCAAACTGAAGAGGTCAGCATTGATTTCACTTCATTTTCTTACGAGATTGATTATACTATCTTTAATTGATATTATATGGAGCTAGTTTTTGTAGTGGCAATTCCCCAACACTTGATTGAACACTCCAACTTTACTATTGGAAGAAACTTAGTAGCAATGAGAAGAAACTAAGAAGAAGAAGAAACTCAAAAATGATGAAAATAAAAAGAGAAGAAGACAATGCAGATGTCGGGTTGGTGGCTGTTGACTCTGATGATTATTCTCATTCTCGCCATGGAGCTTATTACATTTTTTCTTTTCTTTATATATCTGGTAATGAAAGTACACATGTTAGGATTTACTATTTGCTTGTGTGGATGATGAAGAAGTTAAAAAAAATGAGTGAAAAATATTATACTTAAGGGCATTTTTGTCAAATTAAGTAAGTATGGAGTGATTTCTAAGATTTAAACAAAATTAAGGAACTTATTTTAAAGAAAATCAAATGGGGATTGATCACAAAATGAAAAAATGCTTTTGATACTTTTAAATAAGTGACCCTTATATAAACTTAAAAGGCTACTTATTATCATTACTACTAATGCTCTCTCATGTGGTCCTGTTTATCATGTCTAAATAAACGACATTAGTGCAATCAAGTTTAACATGATTAATGGTGTTTCAAATATTGCTCAATGTTAAAACACTAAATTGTATACCATAAACCATAATGTGCTCCCTTTAAAAAAAAATATTACTTAAAATTTCTTAAAATTAATCTTTTTATTTAAAAAATTCATGTCATTATTTTTAAGCCCAAAACAACTGTTCCAACTTTTCATCCATAAAACCATGTCACTACCTATTTTTTTTCTATTTTTTAACGAAATTACCCTATGAGAAGAACTTTTTAATTAGTTCATATTTAATTTAGTTTTCTTTTAATTATATTCATGTATTCGTAGTAAAGACTTTTGCAAAACTTAATTTAAATTAAGAATACTTTAATCTTTTTTACTTTAGTTCACTCAATTTTTAGTATTAAAATCGTTTCCACTTGTTTGGACCCAAAATAATGCCCCAACAATGCCAACCCCCCTCCCCCCCCCCACCCCAAACAAAAAAAAAAAAAACAAAAAAAAAATGTAAAGCCTAGGGCTGTCAATGGAGGGAATTTTAATTCGAATTCAATTATTTAGGATCTTTAACAGATAAAAGACTCGATGGATGTGATTCGATTAAAAAAGTTTGAAATTCGAAATAAATGAAGCGAATATGGATATGGCTCGATTCGATCCATTAATAATCCGAATCTAAATATATTTAATATTATACATATATAGTATTACATATATATACACATAGTCTTATAGTAATGCTAAAGTACATATTTGGATTAAAGAAGTAATGAACTCTTGTGCAATATATGAAATCATGTTTTTTTCATATAAATTGTTAGATTTTGAGCTTATTTACATCATAATTGTATCACTTATTTTTTAATTTTTATAACAAAAAATTATGTGGGAAGAATAATAAGTAAGAACCGAATGCCATAATATAGTAAAAATGCAATACAAATCTTGATTTGATTAAAATGAATTTCTTTTTTATATAATTTGAGTTTATAGTTAATTGATTAAGAATCATGTACAACTATGTATTTATAATATCAAATAAGTACTGTTATTAGCAATTGAATCTAAAATGTAATGATTTGGTAAATGAATGTGATTGAGTTAAATTCTATTGTTGCTTTTAAGTGATCAATATGTTTGAAAATTTATTTATTAATTTGTTGTGTATTTTTTTTTAAGGATGAACGTTTTGAATTTGGATTTTACTAAATTTTTAGAAAAATAATAAATATATGATTTTTTGAAATATTCGGATTTGAGTTTTTTTGGATATCCAACAGATATCTGATTTTTATTTGAATCTGAATATGGTTATACCAACTACAAATTTAATGAAATTTTGATTGAATTTGAATTTAGCATATTACTTCCGGATTCGAATTAAATTATTCGAACTTAAATTTAGCATGATTCACTTCAAATCCAACCCATTAGCAGCCCAACAAAGCCGATTACGATGAAGGCCCAAGCCCAACAAAGGAAGAGATGGTCTGAGTCGCATATGTCTAAAACGAGTCGACATTGATTGGCCATCCACCTGTACAGCAAGCCCATCATATTAAGACAGGAGTCTCTTAAAAGGTAACTAGGCACAAGTCTGGAACTATATTCTATTTTTTATTTTATTTTCTTATTCAATTTAATATAAATATATATATATATATATATATACTAAATGTATTTAATTTTATTTCTTATTTTATCTTCTATTTCAATTTATTGTTATATGCTAAATGTATAAAATTTTTCAAACAATTATTTCATTAAAAAATATTTAATACATATATTATATATTTATAAAATGAATTATGAAATGAAACGTTAACTAAAATAGAGGATGTTCACTTGATCAACCTATGGAAGAGAACCCCCGTCGGCCCCACTAAAATTTGGACAATTCAACGCCTGACACTTGTAGTGGCCACTCCTTCGTTTACTGAGACCTAATAGCACGCCCCGCAGAGTTGCCAATGGTGGTAAAGGGTGTTATTTTGTTGCACTTTCATCAACTATTTAAAAGAGTTTCCAATTCTACAACAATTGATCAATCATTTTTCCAAATCTTCATTAATTTTATATACTGTATTGTAGGCGTACATAAATACCTTTTTTTAAGAGAATATTATAAATAATAAAAATTATCCTTATAATAAATTAATAAAATCCATTTATCAAATCAAGAAAATTATTTTTCCAATAAGTCAATAGAATGTAATTATCACATCAAATAAATAGAAGTACAAACTCTACAATCAAATATACATATGAGGTGCACAAAAGAAATCATTCAACTTTAAACTCGAAACCTCCCACATAATAGGAAAGACTGATACCACTTAATTACAAATCACCGAATGCGTACACATACACCAACAGTCCTAAGAAATCCAAATCATTTAACTTTCAAGAAACAAGTTTGGTGGCAGGTGCGTGTGAGCATGCGGTGGCATTGGTTTTTAAGTCTTTAAAAATTTTGGTTTTCACGCAATTTTATAAATACAAAAGAAATTGTTCATGATAATGTTAGCATTTCATTTTATAATCCTTGTAGGTACCTGTCCCAACGGTTTAGAGTCCTACTTAGGCAGTATTTCACAGTATTCTGAAGGTGCAAAGGAAAGAACTGTAAACATTATCAGCGTTTTGAGACGATTGAACAGAATATAAGTTTATCTCCGAAGAAAATAGTTTGATCAAAAGCAGGAAAATAATGAAAATGAAATACAAGGCAACAAGCAGAAAATCGAAAACAATGGAAAAACATACATGAACACGTCTGCTGCAATAACAATTACTGTTTAATAACACTGAATATGTTAGCGTACGTTGCAATTGCTCATATAAGCATGATATGCAACTGGACTGGATCATCAAAAACTATAGATGCACAGATGAATGAACATCAAGCAGAAACATCAGAACACATGATAACTTTGTAACTTGACTCATAATCCAAAAATAAACATCAAGTCAAAGAGATCCATTACAATATAAGAACTGAGAACCACAGCAACAAAAAACTACCAAAAAAGGAGAAAGGAACAGTTGGATGGTTTTTTTACCAGCATTAGTTACTAGCCAGTGATCATTGTTCCAGCTCCTTCATCAGTGAGAATCTCAAGGAGTAGAGAATGCTTCAACCGCCCGTCTATAATACTAGTTGTCCGAACCCCTTGAGCTAGAGACCGCACACAGCAATTAACCTTGGGGATCATCCCACCAGCAATCTTTCCATGCTCCACCATCTTCTTCACCCCTTTAATGTCAATTTCCCTCACCAAACTCCCTGGATCATCCCGGTTCTCTAGTATCCCTGCCACATCTGTCAAGAGTATCAACTTCTCCGCCCCCAATGCTGCCGCCAGCTCACCAGCTGCTGTGTCCGCATTGATGTTGTATGGCTGTCCCGACATATCGGCTGCCACAGAGGCAATCACTGGAATGTGGTTATTATCCACAAGCGGGCGTAGTATTGTAGGGTCCACACTGGCAATGTCCCCAACGAACCCAAGCTGCGAGGAGTTCAGTGAGGGTCGAGCAGTCAAAAGCCGGCCATCAATTCCCGATAACCCGACTGCAGTTGCACCAGCCTTGTTGATCAGTGCCACAAGATTTTTGTTCACTTTACCAACTAACACCATGGACACAATTTCCATGGTTGATGCATCAGTGACACGGAGGCCATTGAGGAAGTTTGGCTGGATGTTGAGTCTGCCGAGCCACTGGTTGATCTCCGGTCCACCTCCATGCACAAATACAATACGAAGGCCGACACATGAAAGAAGGACAATATCAGCAATTACAGATGCCTGGAGGGCCTCGGATTTCATTGCTGCTCCACCATATTTGACGACAATAGTCTTTCCTCGGAATTTTTGAATGAAGGGCAATGCTTCGGATAAAATCTCGACTCGGGTTTGGGCGGAGGTGGAATCTTTATCAATTTCAGATGGTATTACCGACTGTAGAGATGATTTGATGCACGGGCTTTTGCTTTTACACTTGAATTTGGCAACCGGAACTGTGTTTTGGAATGACAGAGCAAAATCATTAGATTTCGCAAGGAGTTTTGAGTGAGGGGACGTGAGAGGGAGGGTTTTAGCAGCCAACATGGTTCCTTGAATGGCTTAGAATGGGGCCAGTTAGAAACTTGAGACTAGCATAACATCACCTAATGTATCTGCAAATAAAAATCAGTCAAAAAGTAAGGGCCAAGAAAGGAGCCAGCAAATGGTGTAGACACAGTTTATGACAATATTCTTCTCCTCTTTCTCCACTCACAATTGTGACCTTCTCATTCATAAAGAACTAGAAACATAATGTAACTAAGCATCATTGTCCCGTCACATGCAAAAAAACCCAACACAGAGCTAAATGCAAGGAATAAGAAAAAGAAAAATGCTGAAAATAACACATAAAACCCACAATGTTAAATTACAAAGAGAATACTTCAAAATCAGACCTCCGAAACTCAAATCAAAGAAAAGGCAGATTTTTTTTTTCCTTCAAGTCAAAAGAATGCAAAACACAAATTTCCCAAGCTGAAATCAAGAAATCCGAGGACACCTAAAACTAAATCAGAAAACCAACGAAGGGGAAAATAAAAATAGCTTAAAAATGAAAAGAAGAAATTTACAACTCGAAATGTCCGAACTATAATCAGAAGATTTCCTCAGAAATTAGACGGCTATAAAATCTAGTCCCCAATTAAAAAAAAAATTGGAAACTCGTGATAAACATGGCTGGACTGTGGACTCAAGCTTTGATTCACAACCGAATCCAAGCATTTTTTTTTACAGAAGATTTTCCTGTATTACAAATAGACATAAATTTTTTCCGTTTAGTTTCAATTGATCATGATTCAACAATGCATCAAACATTCCTTTTAAAATTTAAGATGATTAATGCAACGTTTGCCTCTCACAATTAGAATCTAGTAAGAGATAGAGGAAGTACCTGACGATAGCAGAAATCAAGTGTGGCGGAGAGAAACAAACGGCTGCTTTGCTTGGGTTGTCTGTTCTGACGAAATATCTTTCACCTTACCCGTCTGCCGTGTCTATTTATTTATTTATTTATTTATTTAATGGGCACTCCATTGTTTCTTTCATTTTCTTTGATTCTCAGGAAATTAAAAATTGGATTCATTATTTTCAAATTGTGCAAATATTTTTTTAAAAAATAATTTGAGAGAAGTTCTCTTCTGAATGAATCAGTAACAAAATTTACCTACTAGAATTGACATGTTAATAACAATTTATCTGAAAAACATGTTTATTTTTGACTTATTCTAAATATAAAATAAGCGGTGCTTTTTTAAAAAATAAAATATAATGTCATAAATGGATCCCATAAAAATTTCAATTTTATTAAGTTATGGTGTTTTGCTTAGGGCACCACACAAAGAAAGAAAATTGGTGAATCATAATGGCATTTCATATTTTTCATGTGTTTTACTTTTCAAGTTATGATTAGAACACAAAATTACCTCCACAAAATCAATCTAACTCCAAATTTGTAATTGTTCTACGAAGAAATTTCACATGGAATGCGAAAATGATACATTAAGGCACATTTCAATGTTCCTTTCTACTGCATAATACAAGAAAAGAAAATATAATTTTTCTTTTGAAAAAAACAAAGAAACTTGTGAAGAAGTGCACTTTTTTTTTCTCACACATGCATGCCGGGGAATTCGTTGGAATCTAATCTTTGACCTTATATTTTATGTGTAAAATTATTGAACTAAATGTCCACTCAACATATAATCGCTAAAATCATTAGGATGAACTCTTGATTGATTGCCAAAGTAATTTGTTTTCAGACATAATAAAAACTTAATATATCATAAAACACCATAGTTTGGTATAACCTAAATCATTAGACTACTTGGAAGCAAACTGTTCCAAAAGAACAGAAGGAAATGAAGAAATGGAGCTCATTCATTCATCATAATGTCAATTCTTGACTTTCAACAAGCATACTACACTTCATAATGACACTGTAGACGGCTTAATTTTTGGATCAATTAAAAAAAATGACATATATAAATAAATATTAGTTATTAATTTAAATTTTTTTTATATTAGAGTTTATTAAATTAAATTCTAAATAATAAATAGTTAATTTTAATTAATATTCTAATATTTATTTTATAAATCAAATGTTAATAAATGTCAATATGAAGGTGTATCATGTCAATCAAATCAAGTCTGGTGATCTAGCAATCTCAAGCTAATTAAATTGGAATACGTGGCGCATCCATATATGCGGGCCAATCAAGTCAAGAATATTTGATATTATCTTTTAACACGTGCATCAAAGAGATAATTATCAAATATGTTCAAATTATTTTGGAGTCTCCTGCTGAACACCTATGTAAAGGGATGACTAGAGACTCATATTGACATATATATACATACTCATATATTCTCAAGCCCCAAGACTCAAGTCTTTAAACTTCAAGTTCCTGCTGCGACAACGTATTGATACTGCAAAGGTCATATACCTCTTCAAAGCATCAAGTTATCAAGTCATTTGATCTCAGAGTCAAGGTTCGGGTTTCAAAAAAAGTTCGTAGTATCTTTTACCAAGTTAAGGGATACTACACCATATATCCAAGAACAAGCTTTAAGCCCTTGGATCATATATATATATTGGGAGAAGAGTCAGGAGATTAGTTTTGTTAGGAAATTTATATTTTTTCTCTGATAAATTGTAATTCTCATATATATTTTTTATATAAATTTAATTTGTCCATTATTTTTTCTTTGTCTTGTGATTTAATTTTGCAGACAACGAAATTTGTGTGAACAAATTTCTGGCATGCTCGGTGGGACCCGAATCTACCCCTCATATCTCTCCCGTTCGAATTTTGAAGATATTTGCAATCGCTCAATGGCACCTAAGAGGAACCAACTCGCCTTGGCTAGGAAAGATGTTGCTGATGCCGCTGACTCTGCTACTGAATCTGTCAATCAGCCCATAATTGGGGGCAAGAATACCGATTTACTTTCATCTGATGATTCTGACTCAGGAAGTCCAAGGGAAATAAATCCTAAGGTATTATCTTTTGCTGAATTGCCAGCTACAGCGACTGGAGTGGCAACAATGGATGAACAACTTGCTCGAATAGCTCAAGCTATAGCTGACCTCCAAAAGATTGTGGAAGAAAAAGATCAATAAATTGCATAACTCATGAACAAGCAGGAATACCCTCATCTTGGAGGATTTAGCTACAATTATCAATCTTCCCTTGACCATACAATGGCGCACAAACAAGTTGAGGAGATGCCTTACATGCAAGAAACTGATCTAATGATCAACCACTCTGCAACTTCTATTGCTACATTATCTGTTCAACAATTGCAGGACATGATCACCAAATACTCTTAGGGCTCAGTATGGAATGCCCTCTCAAAGTTCTACTGTGTATTCAAAGCCTTATACGAAGAGGATTGGCTTACTAAGAATGCCAATAGGATATCAGCCACCAAAATTTCAGCAGTTTGATGGGAAGGAAAATCCAAAACAGCATGTGGCCCATTTCATAGAAACATGCAACAATGCAGGGACATACGGTGATCTTTTTGTGAAATAATTTGTACGATCGTTAAGAGAAAATGCCTTCGACTGGTACATTAACTTAGAGCCTAAATTTATTGATAGTTGGGATCAAATGGAAAGAGAGTTTTTGAATCGCTTCTACAGTATACGCCGGACTGTGAGCATGATTGAACTTACCAATGCAAAATAATGAAAGGACGAGCCAGTAGTAGACTACATCAATCTTAGGCATGCATTAAGTCTAAACTGCAAAGATAGACTCTCAGAGGTGTCTGCAGTAGAGATGTGTATTCAAGGCATGCACTAGGGACTTCTCTACATTCTTCAAGGAATCAAGCCTCGCACTTTTGAAGAATTAGCCATTCGTGCCCATGACATGGAGCTTAGCATTGCTAATCGTGGGATTGGAATTCCTATTGACAACCAGAAGAAAGAAAGAAAAGATTCTAAAAAGAGCAAAAAATATGACAAAGCTGTTACTAAGGAATCTATGGCGATTAAAACAGCCTCCATACAAATTCCTAAAAGTGATAAAAAAATTGCTGAGAAAACTGAAGATCAATGCATTCCAACAGGCAAGAAAACACTAAAAGAAATGTAGGAGAAGGAGTATCCATTTCCAGATTCTGATGTTTCTCATATTTTTGATGAATTATTGATAAGAAAGTTTATTGAACTGCTAGAGTCAAAACATCCTGAAGAAGCTGGAAAACTAAGCGATCCAAAATATTGCAAGTATCATCGAATTGTTAGGCATCCAATAGAAAAATGCTTCATCTTCAAGGATAAGGTAATGGCATTGGCAAGAGATGGAAAGATAATTCTTGATATGGAAGATGTTGTTGAATCAAACCTTGCTAGCGCTATAATTGTAGCAGATACCACATGTGTTGCAAGCAAAGTCAGTGTTTTCTCGTCTTCGCTTATGGGGGCATCAACAATGCTTCAATTTAGAAGCTTAGATCCAGTGCTAGTTGAGACTCAAGTCATTGATAAAACGACTAAGTTGAAAACGAGTTCTACTACTGAAACTGAAGATGGCAGTGAGTGGACTCTTGTGACATGCCGATGAAGGAAAAGATGATGTGTCAATCAATCTCGACCATTAGTATTAAAGGTCTTATATGTGGCCAAACGCCCTCAACCAAGGATGATGAAGAGTCTAAAGGCTACAAATAGCAAGCAAGGGAATTCATTTGCAGGTTACAAGAGGATTTAAGTGACTTTAAATGATTATTTTCCTACTGAATTCTTTAATCAAAGAGTTGAAACAGTGCATGCTATATCTTGCGAAACTGAAGAACAACACTTCACTTCGTGTTGTACGGTCATTACTTTTACGGATGAGGACTTGTTATTGGGATCAAAACCTCACAATAGGCCGCTTTTTGGCTCAAGATTCATGCAGGAGCAAAAGGTTAACCGCATACTTATTGATGGAGGATCTGCTGTCAATATCATGCCAAAATTCACCATGAAGAATTTGGGGATTTCTATTGAGGATCTGTCACGTAGTCGTCTAACTATTCAAGGTTTCAATCAAGGACGCCAACGAGCCATTGGTATGATTCATCTAGACCTCACAATTGGGGAGTTGGAAGTAAGTACTTTATTCCATGTTATTGATGCAAAGACTTCTTACCATATACTTTTAGGATGGCCATGGCTTGATGAAAATGGCATAATACCTTCCACTCTCCATTAATGTTTCAAGTATTCAAAAAATGGAGAAGTTATGAAAGTTGATGCAAATGTGAAGCCATTTACTGAAGTTGAATCATACTTCGTTAATGCTAAACTTTATCTGGATCCTGACTCGGTAAGTGAAGTGCAACCTGTAAAGGCTCCAAGCAACCACTTCATTGAAGGGAGACAAGATTGTTCTAAAAATTTCAATAAACTAACAATTACTGAGGTTTTAACGGGCAAAGAATGCAAGCACAATGATGATTCTAACTTACTAAAATTTCGATACACACAGCAGGCATCTCAGGTGAAGAAGAAAATTTCAATTGGAGTATGTATTAAGTCAAATGATGATGCTCAAAGCCAAATAAAGATGGTAGAATTAAGCGACTGCCAAACTTTGAAGAAGGGCTTCACCATGCCTATTGTTGGTATAAGCTCATCAATCCATAATAGATCGTCTATTGCAGAGGTTTCCCACAAAGAATTCGAGGGGACATTTGATCCTAAGGCATATAAGTTGCTTGAAAAATTCGGCTATGACTTTGTTAATCCGCCCAATCTAAGTGAACTTAAACCTGAGTTGATCGGAGAAAACATTTATGAACTCAGTGAAGTACAACAAAAACTAAGAAGACATGGATTTTATGTTGAACAGTCAAGGGTTGACTTGGGATTCAAAGTTGCAGAACCAATTAGGATACGTGTGACGAAGAAAGATACATGTGCTGATGTCTAGCATATTTCTGCAGAAGATCATGTGAAACAGAAAGAGCAAAAATAAAATAATCATCGAGTTTCTATATTTGATCGTCTCAGTACTCCAATTACTCATCCTTCTATCTTTAAAAGACTGGGTGTTAAAGATCAAAGCAGGTTTAATAAAGGTCCCTGTCCAAGAGGTTCTATGTTCAATAGATTCGAAAATAATGCTGCAAAAAGAAGTGTTGATAATAAAATTAATATGTTGGAGTAAAAAAATGAGAGTCAAACTCTTCACTTATCCCAATCGAATAGAGCTGGATCTATGATCTTAGTCATCAATATGGACAAACCTGTAAAAATAAAGCAGCGCATCATAAAACATCCATGCGAAAGGAATAGTGCAAATGAAGATAAAGTGGAAATCACCATCAACTCTAATGACACAAGTGTTAAAGAGGAGCTAAATCCTATGTTGCATAATCCATGTCTTGAAGAATTTAATAGATTGGTGGTAGGTGGTTTTATACAAGCTACAAACTACCCGGTATGGATAGTGATGCCTATCCCAGTTTCAAAAGCAAATAGAGCATTAAAATGGAGTATCACATTTCAGAGGATAAGAGTTGTTGAGATCAAACAACCATACGATGAAGAGAATGATGAGTTACACTCATGTAATCATATCACTGTTGATGAAGAGCTTGATTTAGAAAGTCCTAAAGATGAAATCCTAAAAGCCTCTCTACAACTTGCAGATGGTGGATAGGCGATTGTTGATGAACTCAAAGAGTTGAATCTTCACACGATAGAAGAGCTTCATCCCATATTTGTTAGCAAGCTTCTAAATCCTGAAGAAGAAGAACAATATTTCAAAATCTTGAGTGAATACAAGGATGTATTTGCGTGGACGTACAAAGAAATGCCAGGATTAGATTCAAAAGTTGCAATCCATCACCTTAGTGTAAAACATGGGGCTCGTCCAGTAAAATAATCATAGCGAGTACTTCGATCAGATCTCATCCCTTTAATTGAAGCTAAAGTCAACAAGCTTATTGATGCAGGTTTTATTAGGGAAGTTAAATATCCAACTTGGATCTCTAGCATCATGCCAGTGAAAAAGAAAAATGGTCAGATATGTATTTGTGTTGATTTTTGGGATCTGAATAGGGCATGTCCAAAGGATGATTTTGCATTATCTATTATTGAACTCATGGTAGATGCAACCATTGGACATAAAGCCTTATCTTTTATGGATAGATCCTTCGGGTATAATCAAATCAGAATGTCACCACAAGATGAGGAATGTATGGCTTTTCGCACGCCAAAGAATATTTATTGTTACAAAGTGATGCCTTTTGGGTTGAAAAATATAGGTGCGACTTATCAACGAGTTATGCAGAATATTTTTGATGACATGTTACATACAAGGGTAGAATGCTATGTTGATGATCTCGTGGTCAAGACTTAAAATAGAGATGATCATTTAGAAGATCTCCATATGGTATTTGATCGATGAGGAAATACAACTTGAAGATGAACCCACTCAAGTGTGCATTTGGTGTCACATCTGGCAAATTCCTTGACTTCATAGTTCGACATCATGGAATTGAAGTTGATCCTGGCAAAATTGATGCCATCCAAAAGATGCCGCCACCAAGGAATCTTAAAGAATTGCATAGCTTGCAAGGTAATCTCGCATTTATAAGAAAATTCATATCAAATTTGGCAGGACGATGCCAACCATTTAATCACTTGATGAAGAAAGATGCTCCTTTCGTATGGGATAAAGGGTGTGAAAATGCTTTTGAGAGCATAAAGAAATACCTCATGAATCCACCAGTTTTGGGAGCTCCCGCATCTGGAAAACCATTGATATTGTACATTGCAGCACAAGAACGGTCAATTGGTGCTCTAATGGCTCAAGAAAATGATGAAGGAAAGGAGAAAGCTTTATATTATTTGAGCAGAGCCATAACTGAAAATGAGTTGAGATACTCCCCTGTTGAGAAAATTTGGCTAGCCTTATTTTATGCAATTAGAAAGCTGAAGCATTATTTGAAGCATATTCTATCCAACTCATTTCACATGCAGATCCTGTCAAGTTTGTAATGTCAAGACCAGTACTTTCAGAAAGATTGGCTAAGTGGTCGGTTATATTCAATCAGTATGAGATCACATATGTTCCTCAAAAAGCAGTTAAAAGACAAGCTCTTGCTAATTTCATGGCAGATCACCCCATTCCTGTAGACTGGGAAGTATCCAATGAATTACCTGATGAAGATGCCCTTTTCGTCGAGATCTTGCCAGCACGGACAATGTTATTTGACGGAGCAGCTCGATCTGATGGAACGGGGGTAGGGATCGTCTTTATTTCACAAGAAAGGCAAATTTTGACATATTCTATAGTGTTAAATGAATTATGCTCCAATAATGTTGCAGAATATCAGGCGTTGATTATCGGACTTCAAATGGCACTGGAAATGAAAATTTTAGAAATTGAAGTCTACGGTGATTCAAAACTGGTCATTAATTAGCTTTTAAATGTCTATGAGGTTAAAAAGAAAAATTTGATTCCTTACTTTCAACTAGCCTCTTGTTTGTTAAAAAAGTTTGAAAGTATTATCTGAAGTCACATCCCGAGGAAAGAAAATAGGATGACAGATGCATTGGATAACCTGGCTACCACTTTAGCCTTTTCTGAAGAAGAAACAACAAATATCCCATTGTGTAATAGATGGTGGTGCCTTCACTAATTCAGCTTGACCATGAGGAATCAAATGCCATATCAGTCTCAGTTGGTAAAGATGAAGATTGGAGGACATCACTAATTGAGTATCTAAAGCATGGAAAATTACTGCAAGACCTTCGTCATAGGACGGAGGTGCGCTGAAGGTCATCTCACTTCATTTTGTATAAAGATGTTTTGTGTCGTCGATCTTATGAAGGTATTTATCAACGTTGTTTAAGTGGTGAAGAAACAACTAAAGCTATGGCCGATGCACATTTTGGAGTTTGTGGAGCTCATCAGTCGGGTCCCAAGCTTTATTTTTAGGTTAAAATAATGGGATATTACTGGCCTACTATGGTTAAAGATTGTATGAATTACGCGAAGAGGTGTGAAGCTTGTCAAATGTATACTAACTTTATACATCAGCCTCCTAAACCCTTACATCCCATAGTTGCCTCATGGCCATTTGATGCATGGGGTCTTGATGTTGTAGGTCCTATTACTTCTAAGTCGTCGGCTGGTCATGCTTACATATTGGCAGCTATAGACTATTTTCTAAGTGGGCAGAGGCAGTCCCCTTAAGGAAGTAAAGAAAGAAACTGTTGTGAAGTTCATTCGATGTAATTTGATTTTCAGGTATGGAGTGCCGCGCTACATTATTACTGATAATGGGAAGCCTTTCTACAATAAGTTGATGGATAAAATTTGTGCACAATTTGGGTTCAAGCAATATAATTCCTCAATGTACAATGCGGCTGTAAATGGTTTAGTAGAAGCATTCAACAAAACTTTATGCAATCTGCTGAAGAAAGT
>JACGDI010005841.1:444720-459998 GCA_014898725.1 Jacaranda copaia
ATTATCCATGAAGAAGAAGTTGCTCCTTAACGTATGAGCCTAAACTGCATGTTATAAACTGCGAACGGCACCCCATTAAAAAAAATGTGTTTACTTTGAACTACGTAATAGCTTGATCCCCTTGTTGGGGTACGTAGGCAGCTTGAGAGTTATCTCTCAAGTTCAGTCAAATCACTAAAAAAAAAGGAGTTTGTTTGGATGACTTCCCAAGTTCAATCATATCATTTGAGCAAATTTGGATGATTCACTTCTTAAAGTTCAACCACATCATTGGAATGAGTTTGGATGGCTTGCTAAGTTCAAACACATCATTGGAACAAATTTTGAGAATTTTCCAAGTTCGATCATTGGAGCAAATTGAGATGATTTATTTCTCTAGTTCAATCAAATCATTGGACTAATTATGGATGATTTATCAATTTCAAGCATATCAAGGGCAGAAATTTTGATTGCTTTCAAGTTTAATTTATTAAGATGGCCAGTTTTTGCTCATGAGCTTAAGTAAGTGTATTCCACTCAATTGTTGGAGGCATGTAATATTTTCTTTGAAGTTGGCATCAATTTGAAGAATATAAAAAAAAAGGAGAGAGAGAATGCACAAGGAGAATTCATAAAAGAACAACTTTTATTGCATATGTAGTAGTCAAATGTTCTTTTATATCAATTGTGCTAAAAAAAGAAGGAAAAAGAAAAAGAAAAAGGCTAAGTAGCTAAGTGCTCATGCAAGTATATTAAAAGCTACTAGTTCCTTTCGAGATTCTTCAAGTAGTGCTTCCATCCTATTTAAAGCTTCAGCTTCTTGATCAGTCAAAAACAGAGTGTCTTCAAGTTTTGAAACTTTATCTCTCTTGGTGACCACTTCATTTTGGATAATGGACAAGTTCTCTTCGGCCTTGTGGAGTGATGAGTTTGTGAATTCTTCCTTACTACTTAACTCAACAAGTCATGTTCTCAACTCCTCTTGCTGCTTGGTGATTTGAAGAAGCTCATTCTTGAGACCATCTACCTCTTCAACTCTCTCACTTTCTATCGCCTTGGCCTCAAAAAAATCCTGTTGTGCAAAAAGCAGTGCTTTCTCATGGGATTCTTGTGTCTTTTTTTGAATTAGATTTGACTTAACCTTTGTGTAGTTGGATGCACCCTCAAAGAAAGGTCTCAGTGGTCCTCCAAAGGTGATGTATTTTTTACATATGATTTCATCTTTGCAATCAAATAATCAATTATAGGCTTTATCTCTGAGAGTTGCTCAAATGGAGTTTTCATGATTTTTTAACATATTCGTTCCCAGTATAATTTGAGTAACATCTGTTCTGCTTCAGTATTTATAATTCAAGGACAAAATTCAGAAATATTAGCAGTTGGAGGTGCCCAAGATGGAGCTTCAAATATCTTTTGGGGCTTTGCTTTCCCAATAAAAGCTTTATTGTTTGAAATTTCAGGTAATATTACCTTTGGCCGCTTATTGGAATTAACAGTATTATGGGAAGTTTGCATCCCACCATCTAGAGGTTGAGAAATATTCGTTTCAAGCAAATTAAAAGGATTAGCCCCATTTATCGAACCAACACTACCTTCGGAAGTAATTGAGACTGGCATCTCGAGATCTACAAGCTATATTAAAAAGAAAAAAAAGGAGAAGAAAAGAAGAAGAAATTAGAATTAGCAAATATAAATGTAAAAAAAAAGGAAGGGGTACATGATATTAAAAATAAATAAATAAATGACTTTATATATTTTGCTAATTCACCCAAAGGTAAAGAAGAACTTGGGACATCTGCAAAAAAATTTGAATTAATACTGATATTATCTAAATCCAAAACCTTTGGCTTCTTCTTAAGTATACATTGGTTGCTGGAGTTGTCATTTGAACAAGAAAGTGCAGAAATTATTTCATTTCCTTCCATTGGAGTATCAGTAGGGAATGAAATCTAGAGTAAGTCACAGTGCCTTTTAGACGGCACTTGAGTATGTTCAGCAAGGTTGTAATCTTTAGGCTCCAAATTTCTTCCTTTAACTAGCCCTAAAACAATAGAAATTTAAAGAGGTGAGGCTGCTAGATTATTTTTGGGATCTTTGATTAAAACTTGTTTAGGATAAGATGGATTCTTACCAGGATGCCCAGACTTAGATGCATGCTATTCAATTCTAGCCCCAGGCTGATTGAGTTGACTAGAATTAGATTCCACATCTCTCTGATTAACTTTGAGAACAATCTTAATACCTTTTATTTGTGAAGCTTTCCAATGTTTGTCCCACCAATATGTATATGCCTTTGTGGCCAATGGAAAGGAAGAAGTATTGCTAGGAATGATAAGCTTGCAAGATGTGTTCAATAAGGTACATGACTGCCAAAGTTGAACAAGCTCATACAAATCACAAGTAAGAATCTCTTTCTTTAAGTTGCTTGGGACATGTTGACAAGATCCACATTGCCGGCTGAATCGATGAGGGCTATAAGCTTCAAAATATGCTTTTTTCCACATCAAAATGTCAAATAACTAAAACGAAGAGCCACAAAAAGATCCTTATAAGTATTTGATATGCAGGGGCCATCTATTACTGTAAACTATTTACTTGGAAACAAGCGTAAATTTTGAATAGCTGAAGGGTTGATATTGAGGAATAAGTCTCGCGCCTCTGAAAGGTCAAAATATTTGGCCATATTCTCCCCTGCATATTTGACCATCTTAGCTCCTCCTACATCAATCTTAGATGAAAAATAAGTGCCAAGATAGTGCCCTATCCAATTGTGAACATAATGAATGGGAAAAATGGAAGAAAATTCCTGAAGACTTGGCGAAGTTGATATATTCCTTAAACTATGGTAGATGCTCGCCAATACAGGAACTGCAAGAGAAAAACAATCACCGTTCGCCATTCTACTAGCAACCTTGAAGACCGTGGCACGAATCAAATTAACTTTGCGATGTGGTAGAACAAAACTGTATAACCAGCATGAAAGACAAGCAGCCAAGTAGGCCTCCTCTTTAACATTATTTTCAACCTCTAGCATCATAAATGGCTTATTATATTCCTTGGTGTGAGACAAAAGTGAGGCGTTGATTCTTCCACATGGATTGTGAGAGATCTTTAGCTCAGTAGACCTTTTCAAGAAGACCTCAAAGGGGGTTCCGCATATCTCGATGGCCCTTTAAACCAAAAGCCAATCCAATCAGAAATAGGAATGCCATCAAAGTGCTTAGGGAGCATATGATAAGCCAAGAATAGATATTTGCAGCTTCGTGGAAGAGAAGAGTCATGTCTGTCATCACCAAGTAGTTCTTTTGCAGTGGGGTAGATTCGTCATAGAAATATCCATGGATGGGTAATCCACCAAGTACACGAAGATCCCATAAAGAAATTGAAAATTCACCAATAGCAGTATGCAAAGTGTTCGTGGAAGGGCACCACAACTCAAGGAATGCTTGGAGAATATTCTTATGACAGACGTATGTGAAAAGTGAGGCATGAACTGCTGCGTAAATCTTAGCTTGACGAAGAACATTTGCATAATGACCTAGCACATCCTCTGTCCATTCCCAATAGCCTGCATAAAAAGATACTTCGCCAAAACGTGATGCAAGAATTCTCAATGAGCGTCCATTAGTACTTGGAAGATAACATGCAAATAAAAATTCCGAGCTAGTAGCTTTGGCATCGTGAAGAGAGGACTTTAAGAGAAGTATCCTAGAACAAGACGTAATGCCAGAACGTGGATCAATTACTTCCCTAGTTGCCTCTTCAAACCACTCTTGGATATGCATAGAGTTATTTGGAGGTCGAGGTATAGAACAAAGAACATCATTGGCTGATTTATGAATAACCAGTCTGGTACTTTTAACTTTGAGGTTGTCTTTGTCACTTCCAATAATGATGCATGGAGATGGCTCTGTATGATCCTCAATATACATCCTCACGACTTGATCAAGAATGAACCATAACCTACAAAAGAAAAGAGAAGAGATGAAGAAGAAAGTACAAAGATATAGAAAGAATCTTCAACTTGATAACTTACTTGAAGTTTTCAAAATTTTTGTATTTGTTATGTGTTAATGCCCTCGAGGTGTAAAAAATTTTCTGTTGATGAATGCCAAAGAAGTCCAAGCAACTCTTTCAGTTGTAATGATTAGTTGATTGAATAGAAGTGACAATGGTTATATGAGCTCTATGAGGATTTTCTACAACAATTGGTGTGTAGAAACTAAAAGGAAGAGGATATCCCTTATTGAGTAGATGAATTTTTCACAACAAATCCTCAACTTAATTTCAACTATGCTTAGCAAAGCAATTACCCCTTTTATAGTATTTTTGTTGAAGAATCCAAATACATCATGGAAACCGACTCGTTATAATTCCCAGTTACAATCGGACTGTTGCGGAGGAAGAATTCCACTTGCTCTGGCCTCTTTTTTTTTTTTTTTTTTACTTTAGGACATTAATTTGCATTGCCAATATTGGAATTCAATTCGGCAAGCGGATGAGAATTTTAATAGGGCCACAAGGTTTTGTTTTGAAGGAATTGAATGCTTAACTAAGCTGATAAAGTGGAGACAGATAGCAAGATTTGAAACCAATAGTAGCATGCACAACTATGATTTGAATGGGAAATGCATAATGGTTAATTTGAGAAGTGTTATGTTAGTTTGAAGTCAGATTTGGATCCAATGGATGAATTTTGTTGCTTGCTGCAACCGCATGATGCTTAAACTATGTTGGCGAAAGAATCGCCGAAGTTCGATCTTCCTGAGGAATTGCTGGAGGTTTTGCCCTCGGATCCATTCGAACAGCTCGATGTTGCTCGGAAAATCACCTCCATTGCCCTCTCGACACGTGTCGACGCCCTCGAGTCGGAGGTGTCTGTCCTCCGGCAGCAGCTCACCGAGAGGGGCAGTATCATTTCCGGGCTGGAGTCGCAGCTGGAGTCGCTCGACGCCTCACTGAACGAGGCGTCTGATAAGCTCGCCGCAGCTCAGCAGGAAAAGGTCCGAAAACCCGTTTGCAGAAGCCGAATTTGTATCCCTTTTTACTTCACTTACTCGAAGTTAATGAAAGTCAAATTTTAGTAGTAGAAATTTGTATTATCTCCATGTCAAAATCAATATCCAGTTAATATAAGTTTAGTTAGGAATTAGATGAAAATAAAAAAAACTATATATAACATATAATGCTTTTATATATATGTATGTATTTAAATATACATATATATACATATTTAAATATACATATATATTTTAAAGGCTCATGTGTTATATATATATATATATATGTATTTATATGTATCGTGACTTGTTCACTCAGGAATGTATTGAAAGACATTATTCGTGAACAAGTCTCGAGGGGGCATTTGTAGACGGCTTAATTTTTGAGCCAATTAAAAAAATTGACATGTATAAATAAATATTAGTTATTAATTTAATTTTTTTTCTATTTATATTAAAGTTTATTAAATTAAATTCTAAATAATAAATAGTTAATTTTAATTAATATTCTAATATTTGTTTTATAAATCAAATTTTAATTAATCATGTCAATCAAATCAAATCTTGTGGCCTAGCAATCTCAAGCTAATCAAGTTGGAACATGTGGCGCATCCATATATGCGGATCAATCAAATCAAGAATATTTGATATTATCTTTTAACATGTGCATCAAAGAGATAATTATCAAATATGTTCAAATTATTTCGGAATCTCCTGCTGAATACCTATATAAAGGGATGACTAGAGACTCATATTGACATATATATACATATTCATATATTCTCAAGCCACAAGACTCAAATATTTAAGTTTCAAGTTCTTGCTGCGACAATGTATTGCTACTGCAAAGATCCTATACCTTTTTAAAGCATCAAGTCATCAAGTTCTTTGATCTTGGAATCAAGGTTCGGGTTTCAAGAAAATTTGGTAGTATCTTTTACTAAATTAAGGGATACTACACCATATATCCAAGAACAAGCTTTAAGCCCTTTGATATATATATATATATATTGGGAGAAGAATCAGAGAATTAGTTTTGTTAGGGGATTTATATTTTTTCTCTGATAAATTGTAATTCTCATATTTTTTTTATATAAATTTAATTTGTCCATTATTTTTTCTTTGTCTTATTATTTAATTTTGCAGACAATGAAATTTGTGTGAACAGACACAAAATGAGATTGCTGCATATTTACATAGAAAAAAGAGCCCTGAGGTTCCTTTCCACGTTAACAACCAGCAAAATATGGTAAAACAAGAAATTACAGGTCAGAGAGGAACCCTATCAATGTTGCCAGCAATGACCTTCTCCAGCTTGTAAACAAGTCAAGTAATGATTCCCTTGTCCAAACGATCTTTCCGCAGTGTCACCTCTTCTAGTGATATTAGCATAAGAAACTGATGCCTCTGCCAGCCCCAGTACGGTAATTTACGTTGCAAAATTTGGCTAAGAGTATGTCCAAATATTCACAATTAGTCAAAACTTGAATATCCACTGCCACTAGCCTCTGGACTCTTGCTAGGGATTTAAATATCTTTCATCACGCTGCCACATGTAAAGAGTGGATGAGAAAGAACAAGCAGAAGCATATCTTGAGCCGTGTCCCTGAATTTAACTTGCAGGCACAGTTTTATGCCCCGAAGTGAGGAATTGAAGCATATTTTCTTTTGATCTCTTTGAGAGTAAGGGCTTCTAGTCAGAAAAAGGAGCACTCAGTAGGCAGAGACTCAACTTGTTACCATGAAAATGAGAATAAATTAATGAAGTCTAACAGAAACTCTGGAGCATGACAAATATGCATCACAAAAGGGTCTCCTTATGTACACTACTTTTGCATCAGTGGACAATATTGCTCCAACTTCAAGTTTGTAAGAAATTATGCTGAAAAAACTCCTCAAAGGACAGTCGATCATCTGCAAAGATGGGCAGATTCATCAAACATGAATTAAACATTATAGCAGTTTATGACTGACTATATGGTGAGGTTCAGCACTAACATCAGTGAACTTTCTTAGACCTGGATTAATGGATAATAATCGTGAACACAAGTCAACACATTCAGGGTGCAACTGTGGAAGGATTAGATGAGAAAACGGTAGTGAAGTAGACGCCTTGATATTCTGCAGAAGCTGCAATCATCAACTTTAGCCGAGGAAAAAGTATTAAACAAAAACTAGAACTATACCAGTTTAAGCATTGTGCTACCTGGACACTGGTCCTGCCACGAAATGGGGGATAGCCGTTTAGGAGTTCAAATAGAATCACACCAACACTCCACATATCAACCTATCAAGAAGTTCTCCATTAGCTTTTTCCCATATTATCAAGAACCCAAAACATTACAAACCTTCTCATCATATCTCTGAAACTGTAGAATTTCTGGAGCCATGTGCAATGGTGACCCACAAACTGTCTCTGCATATTCATCAGGAAGTAAAACTCTGATTGCCATAAAAACATACCTAATTAAAGAGGTCTAAAGGTGATGCTCTTATGAGATCAAGCTTTTACAGCTGGAGTTTTGGATTCTAGTCAAATTACCTGGAAAGTCCAAAATCGGCAATTTTTAGGACTGGATTGCATTCAGAGCAAGACAAAAGAATATTCTGTGCCACAAACAAGGAGTCATTTAACTGCTTGTTCACCGACAAGCAAAGCATCTTTCTCAATTGACATAGGAAACATACCTCTGGTTTCAAGTCACGGTGAACAATGTGATTCTGTTTCAATACCTTCATACCAGCTCCTGTGATCTAAAAATTTCAAATTCATATCAAATGTGCAAACTGTAAGCAGTTCCGGTGCTAAATTTTACCTAGCTGCTGCATAAATCTTTTAGCTGTACACTCTTGAACTCTGCCATGGCGTCGGATGTAAGAAGCTAAATTACCCGCACAGAACTCCAACACAAGGATAATGCAGCCCTCACACTGAGTAGCAACTAGCAAGTTAATAACTTTTCCTGATCAGGTACTACAGCAAGCAAGATTGAACAAAGATCACTAAATTAACATGCATTTGTGTCAACCAACAAATTCATAATAAGCATCTATTATGTTTGGTCCCATAAAGACACAAACTAATAGATGAACTAATTGACTGCTTTAATCATTGCCAACTAGGATTTAATCAGAAGCATAGCAAATTATCTGTGCTTGATATCCTATTCATTTCAAGGAATGAAACTTAGGTTTCTAGCTGTCCAGGGTCTGAATACCAAACTGGAAAGGGAATCCAATGCAACAGTCCCTCGCAAGAATGACTATCTGTGGGTGTCTGATATTAATAAAAGAAAGAAAAAAGACTGTAGATAATCTACTGAGCAAAAATGATTCAGGCACTTTACACATGATACATGTGGGAGTCTAACCATATTTTGAACCAAGTAAACAATTTTAGAATAAACACCTACACATGTGATTTTCTAGAAAAGGGATAAAGATTGAAACAAAAACTCTTTTAAGCAAGACTACAGTGTGAGGAACATTAATAAGCATCACTAGCAGGGAACAAAATTGACATAAAAACACTAGTACAGCATAAGCAGTAAATAGGTCGTTAGGCACCAACTCAGCGCAAATTGACTAATGAAAGTTAGGAACATTAATCATTTGAAGCTAAACAGAATAAACAGGATCAAGAGTGCAAATAATGGAAACCTTTTATTCCAAACTACAGAGATAAATTTCCATAAACCAGATAAATCTTGTCTAATGTGTCAAACGGCCAAAAGTAATAATGGATGCAAGAAAACTCCATTTGCAGCAAAAAGGCAAAATCATTCCAACCAACAAGATGGTAAATTTTGACTAGTAAACACAATTTCTGTGACGATATTAACAAGAGGACATGAACAAGAACAAGCAAACAAAAGTTAAGTAACAAATGCTCATCAAATATACAATTCTATAAGCGAATTACGATCAGTTCGACAAATTAAAGCAAAGCTGAGATGCTAACTTCGAAGAAATCGAGGAGGCGAACGATGTTGGGGTGGTTCACCGAGGACAAGAAGGCGATCTCACACTCCAAGCAGTTCCTGAGATGCCGCGTCAGCTTCACCACCGGGATTTGCTTCAGCGCCACCGCTTCACCGGTGGTTCTGTGCTCCGCTTTCCACACCGTCGACAACGAGCTTTCTCCAAGTTTCGACCTCAAAATGTAATTCCCAATCGAAGATTGCTCCACAGGACGGCTGTTCTTGAAATTCTCTCCCAATTCCATTTCCTCCAGTCCGATGGTCTCTTTCCGCTTTATCACCGATGCTATGGAAATAGGAAATAAAACGTCCAAACGCGAATTTAGTTTTTTCGCCATCATCAAATAGAAAATATTAGGCATTGTTTGGTTATGTTTGTTGTTTAATTTTATTATGTGTTTTAGATAAATAAATTAATAGAAAATATAAAAATTATTTTTTGATATATTTATTTATATTTTAAAGAAAATATATTTTATTATAGCAATAAAATTAATATTTTTTTATTAAATATTTTAGGTGAAAATAAAATAAAATAATTTTTTAATATTAGAATGATAATAAAATATATATAATATATATGTATGTATTAAAGAATGTATATTTTGAAGAAAAAATAGAAATGTACTTGATTATATTTTTTCAAAATAATATTATTTTAGAAAAATATAACTTAACAAAGCCAATTTTGACCGAAAAAGTCAATAATACATATAGGAGTTATTTAAGTTTCTATTTGAAATATGAAAATTATACATGTACTTTCTTATATTCTATTTAATTTAATGTTTTTTCTTTATATTATGTACGCTGTTTAACTAAAACTACATAAAATCTTTTTCTCCATACTATATTTCATAGATTAAATAGAATTTCGTTGTATTAAAAACAAAATTTTTAATTATTTTTAAATATTGTCAAAGAATAATTAAAATATGAAAATATTAATAAAAAGAAAAGGATAAAAAATTACAAATTAATTGAAAAAAAATTAAACTAAAATATGTGAGGTAATTTTTGGAAAAATTATAGCAATTTCTCATCGATAAATTCCTTTAATTATTTTTAAACTTGTTTTGACTTCTTAGTTGTCCATTCTCTCACATAATATATTTAACTTAATTTTGAATATTTACATATCTAAATTAGGGCTGAATGTTTGAATCAGATAATACAAGTTTGGATATTGTGATCAAATATTCAATATAGCGGATAGCAATTTACCAACCCAAAAATGATCCGAACTCGTTGTAATATCAAATACCCAATAAATTTGGATTCAATACCAACTTATTTTTTTTAAATTAAAACTTATTTCAAAAAATAAATAAATAAAGGCCTGACAGAGGCCAAACTTTGGCCTTTTTGGCTCCTATTAACAAAAGCCAAAATATATATATTTATATGTGTATAATTACTATATATATTTTTTTTAATTTCTTATAATTAAAATTTTAAAATATAAAAGATATTAAAATATATAAGTATAATATATATTTATATATAATTTTATATTGAGTTTCCGAACTACCCAATTGGGTAGGAGATCCTACTTGATATTTGATCCGAATTTTTGTTTGAATATTGGGTGTCTGATTTATTTTTTTTATTATTTAATTCGACCAAATCAATTAATATCCTATTGGATTGAGTTAATACCCAAAATACTCTATCCGAATATCCACCCCTAATCTAAACTATTCAGACAACTATATATTCTCAAATTTATACACAACCGACTTTGTTTAATAAACAATTATATGATTACATGAATATATTAAAAAACTAAATTCATATATGAAAAAATAACGGTTAATTAGAAAAAAATTCCTAATCCAACTTCAAATTTAGTGTTCACTCCCCATTTGAATTTTTACACACTAAACTCCCAACTTTTCATAAAAGTTAGGAATTACTCCCCATATCTCTTAAAAAGACATATACACCTTTGTATTGAGAAAAAATAACAAATATACTTAAGGAATGTGTTTTTATCTCCAAGAAGAATGCTTTCCTCTTTTTTTTTTTTTCCTGCTTGAAAAAGACTTCTCGAAGCGTGAAAACAAAAGGGCATGAAATAATTCTTCCTCCACCATCGACGCGAGAACGAGAGAAGAAAAAGTGAAAAGAAAAAAGAAAGACACCAGAATTTCTGCTATTTTTTTGTAATAATGGAAGGAAAAACATCTGCGAAAAGAAGTCGAGTACAAAAAGAAGTGAGTAAACGAAACACAGGTATGTTTTCTGAATTTGTAGTTTCAAATGTCATTAATTTTTCAGTGTTTATGATTTTTATTCATTTTTTAGTCGTTAAACACTTGAACCAATTTGATATATATAAAATTTTTGTTGTCAGATGGAAAGTTTCTGATTTATACTTGAAGGGCATAAAAGTTGAACTTCACATTTTTGGGTTTATACTTCTTTTTACTTAAAATTGTATATGGTGAAATTATACGATAAAATTATTTGAAATTGGTAGTGTATTATCTGTAGAACAAAACATCCAAGTTTTGCAGTACATATTAGGTAAAATTGCAGTATATGATATGTGTAACTGTAGTACAGTTTAAAAGCAAATATAGTATAAAATATTTAATCTTGCAGTACATAGGGAAAAGTCTAGTATATCACCTGCACTATATTTTAGAAGCCAATACAGTATAAAATATTCAATCATGTAGTACACATTACAAAAAAGTCTAGTATATAACCTACAATACATTTTAAAAGCAAATATAGTATAAATATTCAAGCTTGGAGTACACATTAGGCAAAAGTGTAATATATAATTAGTGTAACTGCAGTACATTTTAGGAGCATCTATAGTACGAAAATATTCAAACTTGCAGTATACATTAAATAAAAATGTGGTATATAATATGATAACTTGAGTATATTCTAGAAGCAACTGTAATATAAAATATTCAAACCTTAAGTATACACTAACTGAAAGTATAATATAATATATTATGTATTTTTGAAGTATATTTTTGAAATATCTGTAGTATAAAATATTCAAGCATGAAATATAACCTAACCGAAAGTGTAGTATAATATACTATATGTTTCTGAAGTACATTTTAGAAGCATCTGTAGTACAAAATATTCAAATTTTCAGTATATATTATCTAAAAGGATTAATTTGTTATCTGTTTATATACTAATTTTTCTTTATCTGATTGCAGCAAAGCCAAGACATTATAAGGTCTGCTCTCATTGCTTCCCCCCAATTTTTTCAGAGTAAATTGGAGATTGTGAAGTCTAAGATGGGTCAAAACATTTTGATGCACTGAAGAAGACCCTTTTCTATATATGCATGGATATGACCAAGTTAAGTTCAAGCTTCATTCGGCTTGAAGTTATACTTAGGAGATTTGACCCAAAAAAGCTGTCATTTCATTTTTTGGAGGGGTTGATGTTCCTTTTTCTGCAGCTAAATTTTTTATGGTTTTAGGGTTGCCATATGTGGGGCAATCTGTTGATATAACATTGAAGATAAAATCTTTAACTTTTGACAGCCTTTTTTCTGGAAAGTTGCAGAATATTACTAAATCTGAAATAGTAAAAAAGTTTGAGAAGTATGTATATAAAGATAGTGAGGAGGACTTGAATAATTTTTGTTGGTTGTACATACTTTTTGTTTTTAATTGTTTTATGTTTCCAACATTTAATTATTGGACTCCACGATTTCTCCTACCATACTTGGACAAATTTGTCTAGAATTGGTCTGTATGCATGGGGCATAGTTGCATACAATTTTCTTGTCTAAAATATGAAGAATCATTTAGGAGTAGGTGGAGAAAAAATCAAGAAATCCATTGACTGGTGTACAGTTGGTTTGATGGTAATTATTTGCTTTATTTTTCTAATTATATTGATTATGTTTATATTTAAGTGAGTATAATTTTTTGATTTATGAATGGCAGGCATGGGTCTATGAACGCATCCTTTCACTGGCTTCACCAGTGAGTATGTTTGGGTTTCCACACTTTTACTGGTGCAAGGATAGCAAACTCCCACATAATATAGAGAAGGCAGAGAATAAATTAAAACAAATTACAAAAAAAAATGGTAATAATTGTAATAATTTATTGTTAACTTTTTGTATAAGAATTTGAATTTGATAATTATTTTTATTGTAATAGGTTGTAGCCCTCAACCTTGCTCCAGAGGAGTTAGAATTGACAGTTTTGATCAACAAATCAGAGGCTGCCAGTACTACCATCAGTGAAGTCCATGTTTGTGATCATACAATATATGAAGCAATTATTGCAGCTAAAGTTGAAGAAATTAAATCATTGAAAGAAAAAATTGCTTCATTTGATATAATGGCAATGAAAGAGTAGGGTGAGGAGGAGCATCTAGTTCAGCACAAGACTAAGGGGGAGGAGCTTGAAGAGGAAGTTGGTGAGTTTGTACATGAGAGAGAACTTGATTTGGTAGATGATGCACAGAAAGAAGGGGATGAATCTGAAAAGGATGAAGAAAGTCGAACAAAACACTATCATGATCCTTTAGATTTCCCCAAACCTTTGAAGACAGAAGTTTATGTACCAATTCAAGCGGCTGAGTTAGAGGAATCTAAGATTGAAGTAGCAAATGTCATGTCCTCAATTGTGATAAATGGGCATAATTGAGAAGACAGGAAGCCAAAACAGAAATCTCCAAATTTTGTACTTAATGTGCTATTCTTTTGCACTTCATGTTGGCGATATTTGTACTTTATATGCTGATCTTTTATACTCCATGTTAGGATATTTGTACTTCATGTGCTAATCTTTTGTACTTGATAGTTGATTCTTTATACCTAATGTGCTTGAGTTTTGTATCCTATGTAGGTATATTTTGTACTCCAATAAGGGATACTTCAATAGTTGATACCTTGCACTTAATGTGCTTAAGTTCTATACTCCATTTTGGTTATATTTTGTATTTCAATAAGGGATATTTCAATAGTTGATACTTTGTACTTAATGTGCTTGGATTTTGTACTCTATGTTGGTATATTTTTTACTTCAATAGGGGATACTTCACTACTTGATTCTTTGTACTTAATGTGCTGCCTTTTGCACTTTAATTATTAACACTTTGTAACTAATATGCTGTGTTTTGTACTATAAGAGACCAAAGACATCAGTTCAATCCTATTGGCATAGGAACTAGCCAGCCCAAAGATTGAAGCACCTGATCCCTATAAAGGAAGGACTGATTATAGAGGTCGTGAACTCATTCCAGCAGAAGAGCGAGAAGTCATCGACAACTTTGTCAGAAAAGATAATTTGGGGTAACAAAATTTTCTTATTAATTTTCTCTTGGATAAATTGGTGTCTGAGCTTGTATTACAATTATGTAGGGTGACTGTCTAGGAGGGAGCAAGACAGTTTCTAGATGAAAGAAACTTTTGTGTGTTCTTATTTAGAGGAGATCTTATTAGTGACATAGTGGACTGCTATATGTTGATATTATGCAACCCATCTTTCAGCAACAAGTGTCACCACTAGGTGTGGTTTACGTCTGCAATAGCGTAGGTATGTGGCAGTTTCCTAACTTAATTTAGTTCACGTTTCCAATGAGTATAATCATTTGTTTTATACTTCATAGACTAACATATTAGATAGACTCGAGGGACGCAACTTGAAGGATATGATGGATGAAGAATTTGTGGAAATGATACCTACACTTAACTTCTTCACCCTTAAAGATTTGGAAGACCTCACATTGGATCTTGTAAACTAGTGTCGTTACATAATCTTACTGATTTGTCCGCACGGTCACTGGTTTTTGGTTGTCCTTGACATCTTGACTCATTTTTTCTTGTATATGAATTCAATAATGGCCACTAGATACAAACCAACAGCTACTGCCATTGTAAGTTTGCTTCCTTCCCCTGTGATTTCTTCATAAAGTAGAGAGTCAACAACTGATCAATATTTTTGCAGGCTTCATTCTATTCTCGGTACACAAGGCTTTCATTGGGGTGTCGTGTGGATGAATTAATAAGGCAAAAAAAAAGCAGATAGCAAAGGGGTACAGTGGATTGCGCTGTCTTTGTGTGCCTTTAGGCAGAATGTTCCGCTAGAGACACGCTCGAGTTCTAGAGGTTTGCTAGAAAAATTGACATGGACAAATACCATGCGACAATGGCATATGTAATATTAAGTCATGAAAAATTCAGGATTTGAATCACACTTTGTATGTAAATACATATATAAATTAAAGCATACTTTGTATATAATATTATTTTGTACGTAAGTATAGTTTCCATCAAGCATTTATAATATTTTAAATTGAAAATGCTCAGTGAATTTGAGTACAA
>JACGDI010005841.1:460098-493292 GCA_014898725.1 Jacaranda copaia
AATTTGAAGGAAATGAAGCACAAACCCAAACAAAGTAAAGTATAAAATGTGTTTTACTGAAATACACTTTAGTTCAATTGAAAATGTCTAGTGAATTTGAGTAAAATTCGAAGGAAATGAAGTACAAACTCAGAACAAATAAAGTATAAAATGTGTTTCATCGAAGTACACTTCAGTTCCATTGAAACTGTGCAGCCAATTTGAGTAAAATTAAGAACAAACCCAGAAAAAACAAAGTATAAAATGTATTTTTTTAAAGTTCACTTCATTTCGATTGAAACTTGGTAGTGAATAAGAGAACAATTTTAGCGTACTGAAGTATAAACATTAAACTAACGAAATATAAAATATATTCTTTTGAAGTACACTTATTGCTATTGAAAAATTAGTCTCCAATAATTAAAATGATTGTCATGTATAATATTTTGAAATTATCGTATCATGTGAAGTACGTATTTCTACCGGTGATATTGTGGATATTATTGTCAAATTCTCATTTGTGAACATCTTTGAAAGCATAAGAATTCTTTCATGATCACAATTGACAATATTCATCGGTTGAACACTAGGGGTTAAAAAATTAAAACTTCAATACAGTTTTATTTCTATGATAAAAATCACACAAATTTTTATAATTTGGTTATTATTAAAATTCAAATCATTGAACAATTTCAATTCAACAATATTAGTAAAAATATTAAGGTATTAAATTCAAAATTGTTGAAATAAGAAAAAAATGTGTTTCGTTGAAGTACACTTCGATTCCAATGATGATTTGAGTACTATTTGATGGAATTGAAGTGCAAACCAAGAAAAAAAAAGTATAAAATGTGTTTTTTTGAAATTCACTTCAATTCAACTTAAACAAGATAGAAAATTTGAATACTATTCGAAAGAGTTGAAGTACAAACCCAAAACAAATAAAGTATAAAATGTGTTATGTTGAAGTACACTTCCATTCCAACAACAATTTGAGTATGACTTGATGGAATTGAAGTACAAACTAAAAAAAAATAAAGTATAAAATGTATTTCTTTGAAGTTTACTTCAATTCAACTGAAATGAGGCAGGAAATTTGAGTACAATTCGAAGGAAGTGAAGTACAAACTCGGAACAAACAAAATATAAAATATGTTTAGTTGAAATACACTTCAATTTCAATGATAATTTGAGTATGATTTGAGGAAATTGAAGTGCAAACCAAGAAAAAACAAAGTATAAAATGTATTTCTTTGAAGTTTACTTTAATTCAATTGAAACGAGGCAGGAAATTTGAGTATAATTCGAAGGAAGTGAAGTACAAACCCAGAACAAACAAAATATAAAATATGTTTAGTTGAAGTACACTTCAATTTTAATGATAATTTGAGTATGATGTGAGGAAATTGAAGTGCAAACCAATAAAAAACAAAGTATAAAATGTGTTTCTTTGAAGTTTACTTCAATTCAACTGAAATGAGGGAGGGAATTTGAGTACAATTCGAATAAAGTGAAGTACAAACCCAGAACAAACAAAGTACAAAATGTATTTCGTTGAAGTACATTTCGATTCCAATTACAATTTGAGTACAATTTGATAGAATTGAAGTACAAACCAAAAACAAAAGTATAAAATGTGTTTCTATGAAGTTCACTTCACTTCAATAGAAACAAGGCAGGGAATTTCAGTACAATTTGAAGGAATTGAAGTACAAACTTGGAACAAACAAAGTATAAAATTTGTTTCATCGAAGTACTCTTCGATTTCAATGACAATTTGAGTATGATTTGATGGAATTGAAGTACAAACCAAGAAAAAACAAAGTATAAAATGTGTTTCTTCGAAGTTCACTTCAATTCAACCGAAACGAGGTAGGAAATTTGACTACAATCCAAAGAAATTAAAGTACAAACCCGGAACAAATAAAGTACACAATGTGTTTCATTGAAGTACACTTCAATTAAAATGACAATTTGAGTAAGATTTGATGGAATTGAAGTACAAGCCAAGAAAAAATAAAGAATAAAATGTGTTTCTATGAAGTTCACTTCACTTCAATAGAAATGAGGCAGGAAATTTGAGTACAATTCGAAGGAATTGAAGTAGAAACCCATAACAAACAAAGTATAAAATATATTTTGTTGAAGTACACTTCGATTCTAATGACAATTTGAGTAAGATTTGATGGAATTGAAGTACAAACCAAGAAAAAACAAAGTATAAGATGTGTTTCTATGAAGTTCACTTCACTTCAACAGAAACGAGGTAGGAAATTTGAGTACAATTCGAAGGAATTAAAGTAGAAACCCAAAACAAACAAAGTATAAAATGTGTTTTGTTGAAACACACTTCGATTCCAATAACAATTTGAGTATGATTTGACCGAATTGACAAACCAAGAAAAAAAAGTGTAAAATATGTTTATCTGAAGTTCACTTCAATTCAACTGAAACGAGGTAAAAAATTTGAGTACAATTCAAAGGAAGTGAAGTACAAACCCGTAACAAATAAAGTATAAAATGTGTTTCGTTGAAATACACTTTGATTTCAATGATAATTTCAGTATAGAATTAAAGTACAAACCAAGAAAAAATAAAGTATAAATTAAGTTTCTCTGAAGTTCACTTCAATTCAACTAAAATGAGGTAGGGTATTTGAGTACCATTCGAAGGAAGTAAAGTACAAACTCAGAACAAATAAAGTATAAAATATATTTTGTTGAAGTACACTTCGATTCCAATGATAATTTGAGTACGATTTGAGGGAATTGAAGTGCAAACCAAGAAAAAAACAAAGTATAAAATGTGTTTATTTGAAATTTACTTCAATTCAACTAAAACGAGGCAGGAAATTTGAGTACGATTCAAAAAAATGAAGTAAAATCTGGAACAAACAAAGTATAAAATATATTTCGTTGAAGTACACTTCGATTCCAACAATAATTTAAGTACGACTTGATGGACCATGGCTGCAACTAGCATAAATCGGGTTGGTTTAACCCAATTATTCCAACATTCTGCTTGATTGTTGTTTATTACCCCACATTGATCTCTACTGAATAAGGAATTTGCCCAATATTGTGGGTCAGACTGCATAATAAAGTCTCTGGCAAGCGGCAACGACTCCAAAATGTTGTCTATATGTCGTGTATACTCCTGCTTTGTACGCACATATGCAGCTTTCATAAAAATAGAGCACCAATATTTCTTGTTATGTAGAGGGTACTTCCTTAATACTTGAATTTAAAATAATAGAACAGTAATGTGCTAAATGTTATGAATTATAATTTATTTCACATAATTATTTCACAAACAAAGATAAAGTACAATTACTTTCTTAAAGTTATCCACTAAGTGTCTCAAGCAATATGCATGGTGGCTACTGAAAAATATCATAGGGATGGCCTTAAGAAGACCTGGATGTCGATCAGAGAAGAAAGTGAGCCTTGATAAGCCAGGCAGATATTGAGAATCTAAAACACTTCTTAGCTTGAAGCAGAACCACTCCCAATTAATATCATTTTCAGAGTCAACAGTTGCATATGCTAGTGTGAATAAGTCATCATTAGCATCCTTATTGACAGCACCGAGTAAGCATCCTTTGCATTTATTTTTAATATGGGTGCTGTCTAAAAATATCAATAGCATGTATTCCCTGAGAAAACCAATAAGGCAGGCATTGAAACATATAAATAGTTGACAAAATTTTCAACTAATTAGGTCAATTTCATAGTCTGCAATACTTTCAGGGTTTGTCTTCTTCACAGCATCACAGTGCCACATCAACTTATCATAAGATCTCTTCTTAGTGCCATGAATATCTTGCATAGCTAATTCCTTACCCATCTATGCTTTATGGTACCTAAGTTCCACACCGTATTCTCTATGGACATCTTTCAATATGGTGGAGGGCCGATAACATGGCTCTTATATCAATTTGTCCTTTACAATATTAGCAACCCAAGCGAAATCAGCTTTAGGATGTCTCCTTGTTCAAAGATTAGCCTCATCACATGTGTGCTCTAGATTGCATTTTCGAATGCCAAATAATTTATCAGTCTCATGCCTTGATGCATAGATTCTCCATTTGCAATTTTCATCATTGCAAATAGCTATGATTTTTTTGTTGTCATTTTTCTTGTATTTAAATGACCACAAGGTAGACACCGCAAAATTCTTAAGCATAATTTTGAACTCCTGAGCATCCTTTAATGTCTGACCCTCCCCATATATGCAATTTCTCCATGCATCAATTGAGTTGCTAGTTAGACCTAATTCATTGTGCGATGCATTAGTCGAACCAATTTCCTCCTCGACTGCATCTCTTGAGGTTGACAAATGAAGTATAATTTCATAATATTTGAAGTATAAAACCCTAGCAACTGCATTACAGTTTTGGATAATCAATAAATAGAATACAAGAAGTATAAAACTTTAATGAATAGAGTACAATTTTAGTTAAAATAAAGTATAATTTTAGGAAAAAACACAATTTTGGATAAATTGAAATATAATAGATTCAGCTAATTGAAGTACAGGTTTAGATATAATAAAATACAATTTTAGAACACTTGAAATAAAGTATTTCAATAAACAAATTATTGACTTTGTAAAATGAAACAAGCATAATTTCAGAAAATAAAAGTACAATTTTACATATAGGAAAGTATAATTTCAGAACACGCGAATTATAAAATCCCTGCAAAAGAAATATAATTTTAGATAATCAATAAATAGAACACTTGAAGTGTAGAAAATCAATGAATAGAGTACATATTTAGGTAAAATGAAGTATAATTTCAGCAAAAAGAAGTACAATTTCAATAAGGTGAAGTATAATTTTTGAACATTTGAAGTACAAAACTTTAGCAACTACAGTATAATTTTTGATAATTTATTAGTAGAACACTTCAAGTATAAACTTAAATTATAGAGTACAATTTTATGTGAAATGAAGTACAATTTTAGATAACTGGACTACAAATTTGTATAAAGTGGAGTAGTTTAAGTATAAAATACTAGCAACTGCAGTAAAGTTTGGGATAATCATTAAATAGAACACTTGAAGTATAGAAAATCAATAAATAGAGTACAAATTTAGGTAAAATAAAGTATAAAATGAAGTACAATTTAGATAAAGTGAAGTATAATTTCCAAACTTCTAAAATATAAAACCCCAGCAATGGCGGTACAATTTTTGATAATCGTTTAGTTGAATACTTGAAAACTTAAATAATTGTGTACAATTTTTGTCAAATGAAGTACAATTTTATTTACAATGAAGCATAATATAGAATTCTCTAAAATAGAGAAAGATTTTCAAATAAACGGATTACAATTTCAGAACTTTTAATGTACAAAACTCTACAAACTGTAGTACAATTTAGATTCTGTAAAAGCATTACCTTAAACATTACAACTCTTCTTGGCATTGCTGCTTGATTTAGCCTTTTGGTTTACCAAAATGTCAATAATGTTCATCTTTAATGTCAAATGCAGTAAGGTCATATTCAGAACATCTTCGTCATCAGTTAATATCATGTACAATATTTGATGTGGAGCTATGTATCTCAAATTGAAGAACTCGGTATTGATTTCACTATATTTTCTTGCTAGATTAATATACATGTCCATTAAAGTCGTAGTATTCTTAATTAACATTATATGAAGTTGGTCTTTATAGCGAAAATTCTCCAACAATTGATTGAACACTCCAACTTCACTATTGGTTGACATTGTCGAAAAAATACAAGAAACTCAAAAGTAACTGAGAAAAAGAAAAAACCCAAAAATAATGAAGAAGAAACTCGAAAGTAACTGAGAAAAAGAAGAAAACCAAAAATAATGAAGAAGAAACTCGAAAATAATGAAAATGAAAAGAGAAGAAGACAATATAGATGTCGAGTTGGTGGTTGTTGGCTCCTATGATTATTCTCGTTTCCGCCCCGCAACTGCTTGCGTTTTTTCTTTTTTTTTCTATTTTTGGAAATAATATTGATATTGGTAGAGTTTACTATTGCCTTTTGCTTATGACAAAGAAGTGAAAAAAATAAGTGAAAAATGTTACACTTAAGAGTATTTTTATCAAATCAAGTAAGTAGAGAGTGAACTCTAAAATTCTAACTAAGTATAAAAATGAAAAGTGATTTTGATATTTTTAAATAAATCTCTCAAAAAATAAAATAAATAATTAGAATTGTAGTACGTAAAAAGCATATTGTCCATTTAAGAGAATTTGAATAGGGAGTTATATTAACTTAATATTACTGTTAAAATTCAGTATCAGAATGCCGCTTGTTTATAATTTATAAACAAGAGCAAACCAAAGGAAAGTCCCCAGGGACGGATGCAAATGGCTCCTACCAAGAAAAACAAATCGAAGGGCAACTCGGCCGAGTCAACTCAGCCTCCGGCCAAGTACCCGGCGTGCATCCGGTCCATACCGCCTTCCTCTGTCGCCATCTCAATTCACGCCAAGCCCGGTTCTAAACTCGCCACCATCACTGGTGATCATCGATTCTCATTGTCTTTTTTTTTTAAATAAAAATTTACTTTGATTGGATCAATTGAGCCATCTTTTAATACCTTCTTTACAAATTTTGATGGAATTTTCAGATATGAATGACGAGGCTTTAGGAGTGCAGATTGATGCACCGGCTAAAGACGGTGAAGCTAATGCAGCACTTCTTGATTACATTAGCTCGGTAATTCTCTGTCCCTATATTGAATTGAATGTTTATGCGTTTACTTTTTGATTAGTTTTCCCATTGCAATCACCGATTTGTTTCCTTGAAGAGGTTTTGGCGCTTTCTTGTTTTCTTTTTCATTTTTCAGGTTCCAATTTAGTTGAAGAATTCATTCGGTGATGTTATGATCTTGTCTGTGGATATGTTTTGTGATAGGCACTACAAATTAAATTGTGCCTAAAGTTTGTGAATGCAAATTGTATTGAAAGGGCTGCTTTAGTTGATTTCAAATTTTCTTTTTTCAATGTTCAATTTTTATATATTTGTCCCTAATTTGAGCAGCAAAATTATCAGGCTTATGTGCATTGAAATTGAAGAAACTTCAAATACTGATGGGCTAATATGTGTTTTCACTTTATGTGCTGGCCGAAATAGTGATCTGCGTTAATTGATTTAGTTTAATGAGATAGCCAGAGAGTATTCTTAAAAATTTGTCTTGGTATGAAAATTCATAAACTTGGAAGGAAGTATACAGTCAGTGCTAGTTGATGATTAATTGCATATTATTTTCTGTTGAAAACATCCGCCTCTATGAACATTGTAGTTCAAAATTCACGAGCATCCAATAAAGAACTCTCCTTTCCGGATGTTTCAGCCAGAGTGTTTATTCCGAGCATTTGTTACGCTTCAAGAATTTGACAGAAGCATAACAGTTTTAGCCAGTTAATAATCTGTCACGTAAACCAACAGAATGTTCCATCAATTTTCTGCAACTTTATTTAAACCTTGAATTGTAGTTTTTCATCATTTCTTTTTGATAAACAGACTAGTTAATTTGGCATGTTGATTAACAAAATGTTCATCAATTGTCTGCAATTTTATTAAACCTTGAATTATTGTTATTCATCTTTCTTCTTTATAAGTTAACTTTGATTAGTCATTCGTGCGAAATATTTATAGACTTAGCAAATTTTGAAGTACTTGGTGATGAATTGGCTTAAAGTTTGGATATGCTGCTTCCAGGGATAATATAGATTAAAATTTTGATTCTTTGTTTTGCGAAATTCAGTATTTCCTTCTAGATTTTTGTCTTAGAAGGTCACAACGCTTGGATTAATGGAATGTTTCAATAATTGTATATTTCTTGTGAGCAGGTTATTGGGGTGAAAAGGAGGCAAGTTTCCATAGGTTCTGGCTCAAAGTCACGGGATAAGGTTGTGATAATAGAGAATGCAACTTCACAGAGTGTATTTGATGCTCTAGACAGAGTTCTAAAGAGCCAGTGATGCATATTTAGGAGCTCTGAGTTATATATGTAACACATGGTACAATGATCTTCTGTGTTTCTTTTAAATTACAGCTTAACAAATTATGCTTGAGAAACTTAGTCTTCATACACCTGTTTTTTCCAATGATCACAAAAGTAGAAAAACATAAATATGCACGGTGCCTGTTTTACGTAGTTTGGAAATAAATTTCATCTATGTATACTTATGCCGACAGTTTCTGATAAATATATATTATCCGCTAATTAAGGGGAGTTTCAGTAGACATATTGTCTTCATTTACTCTTCTGATAAAGAAACATAAACAAAAACACAAGAGAAAAAAAAATGTCACACAGCTTTAATATCCAAGAACCATCATCCATTAAATCACTTGCCCATAGTGGAGACTTAATCAAGATGTTGAAGGTCTTGCAGGATTCAACTTATTACAATCATAACATATTCTACCAACTTATGTACACTGTAATTACGAAAGGTGGTGCCAATTGATGTAAGATAACATTGAGAATAATATCTTGGTAGGTTCTGAGCAGAACTGATGGCAGAAAACTGCGAAACAGTTTTGGTTTAATTGTAATTTGACAATGAAATAATTGCGGGGCAAAATCAAAATCTCCCATGGAACCGTTTCTGATTTCGAGGTGGGAATGGAATTGTTGTATTGCGGTTGAATGGTTTTGTAAGGCCGTTTATTAGTGATAAGGCAGCATAGAGCACATCCAAGTGTGGCGGCAGAAACCCGCGAGGATACCCATGGAGTATTTTACTGTCTTTTCCTTTTCTTTTCCCCTTTTAAAGTGACGGAGGATGAATGTTTTTCATTCTGCTTCTCCATTTGACATCTTTGAGCCTTTATCATCTATCAATTCCCAAAGTGTATTGATGAAAGGGAATAAGTAGAAAATGAGGGTTTTAAGGAATTCTTTTTTTTTTTTTTCAGTCTGTTGTGCGTATGCTATGTTCTCTTTGTGGGTGGTTTTTCTGTGTTTGATCAGGGATTCTTTTCTTTTTTTTTTTTCCTTCCTTTATCTGATTGTATTGGTGGGCCAAGAATATCTTGGATGTTAAAAGATTTTGGGAAAAAACTAAATTGTTGCCACATGATTTATGAAAAAGCAGATCTCTTATCATTGCAATTCTTTTCTTACCCTTACAAGCGTGCTTTCTGCATTTTATTTTCCTTGAATTCAATAATCCTGCTCTTGATTTTTCATGAATAACATCCATAGACTTGGAATTTAAGAATTGCCTATTCTGGATTGCTTATTCCCTGGTTAGTTGTTTCTTCTGTTTCCAACTTGTATTTTCTTTCTCAGCAGAAGCAGATATTTGTGCTTTGGACGGTATCAATGTTATCAAGGTAAAGTGAACTTCAATGTTATTTAGAAAAATAACAAAATTTCCATACTCCGTAACATTTGTTCATAACTCAATAATTTATTTATATGATCATGAAAAGTAGCCCAAGTGTTGATATTCTATAAGATCAAATAAACAAGGAACTGGTGGAGAGTGGATCAAAGGAAGATCTATTGTCATTCTGAATTCACACAAACCTGAAGGCAACTAGCTGATGGAACAGATAAATAGATACAAGCAATAGAACTATATGGAACTTAGGAAGGAAGTAGGGCTTGGGGGTACTGGAATGTCTACAGTTCCCTCCAGCATAAGTAGAACTTTCTTCATTGATGGACGGAATGATGGCTCGTATTGGATGCACCAAATCCCAATTTTAACCATTCTCTCCAGTTTTCTTTTGTCAACTATCTCATCGCCCACAAGTTTCTGTAGCTCCCCTGCTGCATAGCAACCGTAAGCCCATTCCTCAAGAATTGCTTCATCTTCAGATAGGCTCCAGTCAACACTTCTTCGACAACATATGATCTCTAGCAGCACAATTCCAAAGCTATAGACATCTGCTTTGACTGTCACTGGCTGTTTCTGGTGCCATTCTGGTGCGACATAACCCTTGGTGCCTCTGATTCCTGTATAGGTATTAGTCTGATCTTGTTTAAGGAGCTTGGCTAGCCCGAAGTCTGAAATCTTTGCACAACCATGTTCATCCATTAGTATGTTTTGCGGTTTTATATCACAGTGGATGATCTGTGTCTCACACTCTTCATGCAAATAGAGGACCCCTCTTGCTATATCTCGAGCAAGTTTGATTCTTTCTTCCCAGGTTGGCCGCTTATCAGGTTTGAAAAGTATGTCTGCAAGGGATCCATTGCTCATATATTCAAACACCAAGAGCCTATAAGGTCCATTTAAGCAGTAACCGAGCAGTCGGACTAGATTACGATGATATGTCTTCCCAATGGTCTTCATCTCAGTTTGGAATTCTCTTTCTCCGTCTGCAAATTCCTTTTCTAACCTCTTCACTGCCACCACCTTTTGATTACATTTTAAGGTCCCTTTATAAACAGTGCCAGATGCTCCTTTACCTAGTTCTTCCTTGAAATCATTTGTTGCTTGGGCAAGATCTGCATAGGTGAATGCCCGTAGTGCAACATCCTCGACCAAGTTAACATCCCCATGCTCAATGATCTTATTGTAAGCCCCACGTTTCCTATGAACATAAAGCACTGAAATTGCTGTGGCGAAGGCACCTACAACAATAAGTGAAATGCCAATAATCAGGATGCCTAAATGGTACTCTTCCTTGATTTCTTTGCCTGGATTACCAGAAACTCCTTCTGTGTCAGGTGGAAGTGTACTCACCCTGACAAGAGCAACGTTTGAATCATCCAGTGACCTTCTTCCGTATCTTAGCGGAGGCCTTTGCTTTCTGCACCGGCGATCTTTAAAAAAGGCTGCTTCGCAGTTGCAGTCATCTAGACAGGCTTGTCTGCAATCTTCTTCCGTGATTGTTTCCAAAATTTCGTAAGAATTATCTTCCCATACTGTATTCTCCACCTTCCTGATCTCATATTTCACTCTATCATCCTTGTTCCCACAACCTTCTGCTATAAAATTTCTTGTGCAGCCAGCAGTCCAGTTGCCTGACTGCACAAAATCAAAACCTGGAAGACATCTACAATTAGGAACGTCATCCATCTGAACACAAAAGCCATTGAGCCCGCATAAACCTTTAGGAGCACATGTATCATCTGTTGACGACCACCTTATAGTCCAGTTGCCTTCACGAGTTAAAGAATGAGAATATAGTCGGAAGATACCATCCGCATCAATTCTCATAAGATAGATGGTTCTCTCTAGAGGGTACCCTCCTGTGGTCAAATTCTTCAAGATAGTACTTCCATTGAACAAATAAAGATAACCATCGTTTTCAAGATTCAGTGAGATATTGTTGGCTTTTCCATCTGTGCCTGATGCGTAGTAAGCATATGGAGCTGTGTCTGGAGTGTTCACAGGGTATTGCACAAGGTTACCATCAGTTTGCATCTTAAGCCTGAAAATCCCTCTGGCAAGATTACTTTCCGTCCCTCTGGCAAGATTTCTTTCCGAAGCCCTGGAGAAAAGCTCTTGTGGAGGCAAAAGGCGTTGACCTGGCAATATTGTGTCTGTGGGATTATCAAAGCTCTGCCAAGTAATTCTGGAATCATTATCATAGAGCACAAAGTTGCCATTGTCAAACATTGAGGCTGATGCAACAGGTGAGGAAGGATTAACGACGTCTATGTTCTGGCCGTCCCTCTGCTGTAGAATTAGCCGTCCATCTGGAGTCAACTGCAAGATTACGTTGTTTGGAACTGTGGGATTATTGTCCCTGTTTGCCATCCAGATCACTGTCTTTTCTGATATTCCTGCAACAAAGACGCCAACAGCAAAGCCATTATTTGTTTGGAAGAATCCAAAGGCATATAGGCCGGAAGGTGACAACCATGATGAGTTTGTAGTGGGCGATAGGGAAGAGCCTGGCCTGATACTTGAGTATCTTTGTTGAGCTGCTACTGCAGTAACTGCAGAAAGGAGGAGAAAGAAGAGAAAAGCAGCCATGGAATACTTTATTTTCAGGTTTCTGAGGTGGTGGATATGCAATGTTCTATTTAAGGTGCTTGTTTTAAACTGCCAGTTGGGATATTATTAGTGTTCTTCGTCTTGGCTCCAGAGTCAACTTTTGGCTCTTGGCCATCGGCCTTAGATTCATAGAGGAGAGCATACAACTAAACAAGGATAGACCTAAGATTCCTAATCTTGAGTCCAGATGAATGTACATGTTGTACTTTTGGGTCTAGAAGCTTTGATTAATCAGCAGGACAAACGCGTTTTTGGTTGGACTTAGACCGTTCCATTCACTCCTGTCTATTCAAGTTTGGAAGGCACTGGTGATAGACTGACTAATAACACCATAAAATTTACTCCTGTCTATTTCGAGATATTCAGGAAAAAGCAAAAAAGTACTAACCTCAAATAAGTATTTTAATAAGAATGAGTGGCTAGTCTCAATTGCCAGAACATTCAAATTTCCTAACCACATGGGAACCAGCAAGTCAATCTCAACCCTTGGTCTTTGGGTGAATCTTCCACGCGCCTACTCTGCGCCTTTTACTTTTCCCAGAACAGTGAAATGCTTTTATGCGACTTGCAAGACACTCACAGGCCACAGGCCCACGCGTTGGAAACTAGAATTAATTGTTCTAATGAGTAATGCGTCTATTTAACTGTGTGTAAATCTTTTAGCGTACTATTTTATTCATCAAACTAATAGAATTTGTACCATCTAATGAATAACTCAAGAGTACCCTTTTTCAGTTTCATTTTACCTATATACTTGTAACTCCTTATTTTCCCTAGTTACAAGTATAAGTTTTGTAACTCCTTATGCTGTCAATTTTATTCATTTTACCTATGTCAACATATCTAATAATCTATCAATATTTATTTTAATGTTTATGTAAAACAGATTATATTGGTTCATCTTTTATAACTTCATATCTAGTGTTGATAAATGTTCAATATATGTAGATATATTAATATATATAATTTTATATTAATTTTTATAACTCCTTATTTTAGTATATAGTTTTTATACTATTTTCTATACATATTGCCTAATAGTTTCTTCTAATATTTGTCATTTGTATTCTCAAACTTAATTTTTGAATAATTATGAACAAAGACACATGCGCGCGCACACATGTATGTGTGTGTATAATCAGCATCTACATAAGTCTATTTGCCAATGCAATTTAATCAACATGCATTGCTTAGGTTAAAAATCCTAACAATCGTTTATATTAAAAATAATTTGAATATACTATTTACTATTTCAAAATAGAACAATATTTGTCCTTTTTTTTCCCTCATCTATAAAATCATTCTTTTTGTGAATTAAATTTTATTTTTCTTGAAATTGCATATATTTCATAATATTTATATTGTTTTTTAATATTTTTAACCTTTATATGAACCAGTGTAATATAGAAAAAATTTGATTCTTGATTTAAGTATTTTTTTTTTTTATGTGGTAGTAATATGGATGAGCCAATGTTATCCATTTTTTCCATGTCAACTTATTTTTATATTTGATATCCTATCAATATTTATGTTAATATTAATATAAAAAATTATACTAATTTATTTTTATAACTACATATTTAATTTTAGTAAATACTTGATGTGTGTGTGTATTGACATATATGTAACTTTTTACAATAACAGTCATAGCAGTCATAGCAGTCATAAACCCATTCCTCAAGAACTGCCTCTTCCTCGGGAAGTTTCCAATCAACACTTCTTCGACAACAAATGATCTCTAGCAGCACGATTCCATAACTGTATACATCTGCTTTGACTGTTACTGCCTGTTTCTCATGCCATTCTGGCGCCACGTAGCCCTTTGTCCCTCTGATCCCTGTGTGGGTATTGGTCTGATCTTGTTTCAAGAGCTTCGCCAATCCAAAATCTGATATCTTTGCGCAACCCTGTTCGTCCATGAGTATGTTTTGAGGTTTTACATCGCAATGGATGATCTGTGATTCGCACTCTTCGTGCAGATACAGAATGCCCCTGGCTATGTCTCGTGCTATTTTATTTCTTTCCGCCCAGCTTGGCTTATTTTCAGGTTTGAAGAGTATGTCTGCAAGTGATCCATTGCTCATATACTCAAACACCAGAAGCCTATTAAGCCCATCAAGACAGTAACCAAGTAGTCGTACTAGATTACGATGATACGTCTTCCCAATCACCTTCATCTCTGTTTGGAACTCCTTTTCTCCTTCTGCAAATTCTTTCTCTAGCCTCTTCACAGCCACCATCTTTTGGCTATCTGGTAAGATCCCTCTAAAAACAGTACCCGACGCTCCTCTACCAAGTTCTTCTTTAAAATTGTTTGTTGCTTGGGCAAGGCCTGCGTAAGTGAATGCCCGTAGAGCAACATCCTCGATCAAGTTGGCTTCCCTATGCTCAACGATCTTCTTATAAGCCCCGCGCTTCCTATGAACATAAAGCACAGAAATTGCCATGACCAAGGCAGCCACAACAATAAGCGAAATGCCAATAATCAGGATCTCTAGTCGCAGGTCTTTCTTGATTTCGTTGCCTGGATTACCTGAAACTCCTGTGTCAGGTGTAAATTCACTCACCCTAACAAGAGTAACGTTTGATTCTGTCCTTGACCTTCTTCCGAACCTTAGTGGAAGCCTTTGCTTTCTGCACTCACCATCTCTATAAAAGGCTGCGTCGCAGTTGCAGTCGTCTAGACAGGCTTGTCTGCAATCTTCTTCAGTGATTGTATTCAAAACATAATAGGAGTCATCCTCCCATACTGTGCTTTCCTCTCTTTCTATCACATATGTCGCTCTACCATCCTTTCTCCAACAACCTTCACTTGTAAAATTTCTTGTGCAGCCAGCAGTTTTGTTGCCTGGCTGAACAAAATCAAAACCCGGAAGACATTTACAATCAGCAACGTTATCCACCGGAATGCAAAAGCTATTGAAGCCACAAAAACCTTTCGGGTCACATTTATCCTCTGTAGATGACCATACTGCTGTCCAGTTCTGTTCAGGCCTTAAAGAGTGAGAATATATTCTTAGAAGACCATCCACATCAATTCTCAGAAGATACATGGTTCTTGCTGTAGGCCCCCCTCCTGGGGTTATATTCAGTAAAATTGAACTTCCATTGGATAAATAAAGACGACCATCATTTCCAAGATTCAGTGTAACATTGCTGTGATATCCTTCTAGGCCCTTTGAGTAGTAACCATATGGAATTGAGTATGGAGTATTGACAGGGTATTGCACAAGCCAGCCATCAAGTTGCACGATGAGCCTGAACTTCCCTTTGCTATAGTCACTCTCTGAAGCCCTGGAGAAAAGCTCCCATCCACTTAAAAGGCGTTGGCCAGGTAATAGTGTGTCCGTGGGATGCTCAAAGCTCTGCCAGATAGTTTTGGAATCATTATCATAGAGCACAAAGTTGCCACTGTCAAGCATTGATGCTGATCTAATAGGTACAGAAGAAGGAACAACATCTGTGGGCCGGCCATGCCCCTGCTGGAGGATTAGCTTTCCATCTTGAGTTAACTGCAAAACAGCATCGTTGGGAACCGTGAGATTACCGTCCCTGTTTGCCACCCAGACCACAGTTCGTTCTGATACACCGGCAACAAAGACGCCGACAGCATAAGCATTATTTTGTGGGAAGAATCCGAAGGCGTATAGGCCGGAGGGGGACAGCCAAGATGAGTTTGTAGTGGGTGTTAGGGAAGAGCCCAGGCTGACATTTGAGTATCTGTGTTGGGCTGATACTGCAGAAATTAGGAGGAGAAAGAAAAGAAAAGCAGCCATTGGAGCAACACCCTTTTTTTCAGGTTTCTGAGGTTTTGTGGATATGCAATGTTGGATTTAAAGTGGTGGTGGGGATATTATATTATATTAGGCTATTAGCTTTGTTATCTTGACCACATGGAGTGGATGTGGAAACTAGCAAGTCAACTTCAAGTCTTGGTCTGAAGTGGTAAACGCAATCGTCCACATTCCTACTTCTGCTTGCTTTTTAAATTTTCCAGAATAGTGACATTCGAAGCCGCAGAGGTTGGAGAATTTTTGTTCTAACGCGTCGATTTTTGAACTTTAATGGTACTTTTCTAAGTTGATGCCGTAGTCCTGACGAGCCATTAATAATAATTAGAGCATTTGCAATTGTTCACATACTCCAGCTTGAAAGGTATTTAATCTTTTCGAACAAGTTTGATTGGATTTTTAAGTTATTTTATAATTATTTATTATATAATAATTTATATAATTTTTTATTATTGTGGTATAATTTTACTAGTATGATAAATATAAACTTGTGGAGTGATAGTTTAATTTATCATAAAAATTGCATATATAAATACAGACTTTTGATATTCATGCAGATTTGAGTGTTTATTGTCACTTCAATCAAACAAATGATAAGGTAGAATAAAAATACTATATCTCACTTTATCATGCTTGGGCTACAAATTAGTTGTTTGAGTAGATTTAGTATTGCATACTTTATTCATCAAATTGGTTACAATTTATAGCATCTAAAGAAGTAACATAGGTTTGTACTTCAATTGATTTGATTTAATTATAGGATAATACTTGTTGAAAGGATAAATTTCACTATTTGTAATATTTTCTCAAAAAGAAAGAAGGAAATAACTCAAGTTTACCTTGTTTGTTCCTAGAGAAGTAAAATAAGGAGTTTATATTTATATATATATATATATATATATCCATACTATCTATACTATTACATATAGCACAATTTTGTACTTATTTGTGCAATTTTGTCCCCATGTCAAATTCTTATAATTTTGAGTTTTTTAATTCGATAGAAATTTTTTTATTGGCTATTTATTTACTTTTATATTTTATTTTAATATAATCAACTTATTTATTATAACTAGAATATCATATTGTGTTTATTTAGAATTGCACTATAGATTTCTATATCATAACATAATTCAAAAAATATCTATTATTATATTTTTATCTCACTAAATAAGTTTATTATTTTGAAAATATTTTATAAGCACCATATTAAGTACTCTGCTCACAAAATTCTATCTTACAAAATTTAATTTATCACAAGATTAATAGATAAATATTTTATTTATTTTATATGTAAATTTTGTTATTCTACAATTATTCTTTTTACATTTTATTTCCACATTATTCGTAGTACAATTTTATATTTTTAGTTGCAGGACCTCTTTCCCCAATTAGCATAATATAATAATATTTTTTTCTTTTTAATTAATTTAAAGTTCTTTTTGTGGAAAATTTTTAATATTTTTTTGATAATACATTTTTATATTACTTTTGTTTTGTTATTATTTTAAATTAATTAGATACTTTTCTAATATATTTAAATATTTTATCAATGTTATTACATTAATTTTTCCTCAATATTTATTTAAAATTAAAGTTCTTATGGCTAACTTAAGATTGTAATTTTTATATTACTTAAAAATATCAAAATGCAAAACCTTTTTATTTCAAATTTTTAAATATTTTTGTATGTTCATATAAGAATTTATATATCTTTGATATTGAATTTTTATTTTACTATATTTTAGTTGTAGCTCTCTCGATTTATCTAAATATAAAAAAATTATATATACTATATATTTGAGTGATGTACCTCAAATAATGTGATGTTATGAAATATTTAAAAATATTATAATTTTATTAAATTTTTAAAATTATTTCAATTTTCTTATCAAATGAATGAAGAAATACTATATATATTTTTAACATTAAATTTATTTACACTTGATTTACCTATTTCTAATTATATGCATATAAGAAAGAATTTTTCATTTTTAGCATATAATATCATGTGCTTTGATAAGTTTATTTTGATTGGTTGAATATTTACTTATTATAATATTTTTATAAGAAAATTATTTTATTTCTCTTCAATAAAAGAATTATTTATAAAAAAATTATGTATACAGCTAAAAATCAAAATTGCATTGCTAAGTAAATACATTTTCACAATTAATATATTTCATATTTACTAATTTATATTCACTTTAGTATGAGCTCTAGTAAACATTAACTTATTTTTTCATTTAAAGAGTTGGATTTTTTTAATTTAATTATAAAATTTTATCCAGAAAAACTTAAAATTTATCCAACAAAGGTATTTCAAAACAACAACAAAATTTTAATACTTGATAAATTATTTTATATTTATATAGATATAATCACTTTATTTTTAGTTGAAGTAGTACAATATTCAATTATTTTTAATAAAAAAATTATTAAATAAATAAAAATATCCAATCATTTAATCAAATAAATTCTTTTATTCCTTTATTAAATAATTATTTTTTTAGACAACTTAGAATTTAATATATATATATATATATATAACTTTTACATAATTTATATTAAATATACTTCACAAGTAAAATTAAAAATATTTAACAATGACATCATCTATATTTTTTAATATATTTAATTACTCTATTTTATAATTATATAGCATACATTTATTTTAATAATTTTTCTTATAATTCATAAAAATATTTTTACATTATTAAGTTAGATAAAGAAAAGTTTGATTGAAATTAAGTATCTATTCAATTATTTCTACATTTTTATATACTTGTAAAAGAAACCTATGAGAAATTGATATTTCATTTTTAATTAAAAATAGAAATTTACTTATTATATTATTCATGTATATAATATATGTTAATAGTAATTTTAAAAAAAAGAATAATTGCAAATATAAATAAAATAAATAAATTTTACTTATCAGAGTTATACAAAATACTAAGAGATATTTTAGCTCATAAAACTATATCTAATTACAAATCACTTATTGAATTAGTTATCAAATAGTTAATAGCCTAATGTAAGTTATTTTCACAAATAAAATACAAAGAGGTTATATATTTACTCTAACAAAAAAATACTTAACATTCAAAATTTTCAAATGTCATGAAATAACAATGACTTCTAAATTATTAAGCAATCATAAAAAAAAAAATATATTTTTATTAAAAAAAATATTTGCTTATTTATCATATCAAAATATATAAGTATAAATATACATATCATTTTTAAAGTGTATTTAGTAAAATATTTAGTACTGATTTTCTTTTCTTAATTTTTTTCTTTTTAAATTTTATCACTTTATAAATTTCTATATGATTTACAAACTTAGAGTCAGCAATTCTTGATATTCTATAACTTATTTAAGTATAAATTATCTTCAAACATAAAATTTTTAATTGAAATATTTATATCATTTTATTTAATTAGTAATAGATTTTATTTCTTTAAATGCTAAAAAAAATACAGCTCGTGTTTTAATCACATGAAGTAATATAAATATTATTATAAAATAAATTATTTCAATTTTAAAATGATTTTCAGTGCATCATGCCAACACATGATAGTTATATATAACACAATGGTGTGGGACTCGTAATTGTGTTATTTTAATTATAATTGTATAATTTTGACCAAATATCAAATTCTTAGAATTTTGAGTTTTTTTTATTTAGTAAATTTTTTTTCATTGATTGTTTATTTACTTTTAAATTTTATTTTGATATGGTCAACTTATCCATTATAACTAAAATATCATGTTGTGTTTATCCAAAATAGCAATATAGATTTCTATCTCATAAGATAACTCAAAAAATATCTATAATCATATTTTTATCTCACTAAATAAATTTATATTTAAAAAATATTTTATAAGCATCATATTAAGTACTCTTATCACATAATTCTATCTTATAAATTTAATTTATTACAAAATTAATAGATAAATATTTTATTTATTTATATATAAATTTTATTTCTACATTATTTGTAGTATATTTTTAATTGTAGGACTTCTTTCCCCAATTAGAATAATATAATGATGTTTCTTTTTTCTTTTTAATTAATTTAAAAATTATTTCACTAAAAACTTTTTAATATTTTTTGAAACACGTTTTTATATTTGTTTTTTTTGTTTTTATTCTAAATTAATTAAATAAAATTTTAATATATTTAAATATTTTATCAATGTTATTACTTTATTATTTCATCAATATTTATTTAAAATTAAAATTCTTATGGCTAACCTAGGATTGTAATTTTTTATGTTACTTAAAAGTATCAGCATGCAGTATTTTTTTTTATTTCAATTAATTATATTTTATATATTTATTTTCAATATTATTTCTAAATATTTTTGTATGTATATATAAAAGTTTATCTTTGATAAGAATTTCTATTTCACTATTATTTTAATTGCAGCTTTCTTGATTTATCTAGATAAAAAATTATATATATTTCATATTTGAATAATGTACCTTGAATAATGTGATGTTATGAAATATTTAAAAATATTATAATTTTATTAAGTTTTTGAAATTATTTCAATTTTCTTATCAAATGAATGAAGAAATACTATATGTTTTTCTATGAAAAGTATTCATTAAATTTACTAGCACTTGATATACCCATTTCTAACTATGTGCATATAAGAAAGAATTTTTTTTTTCTATATAATATCATGTAATTTGATAAGTTTATTTCAAGTGGTTGAATCTTTATTTGTTTATAATATTTTTTATAAGACAATTATTTAATTTCTCTTTAATAAATAAATTATTTATAGAAAATTATGTATATAGAGCTAAAAATCAAATTTTCAGTGTTTAGTAAATACTTTTACACAATTGATATTTTTCATATTTTAGTAATTTATATTCACTTCGATAATATTAACTATCAAAAATTAAATGGATACGAAGTAATGAAATTATCTAATAAATATGAGCTCTAATAAATATTAATTTATTTTTTATTTAAGTAGTGAGATTTTTTTAATTTAATTATACATTTTTATTCAAAAAAGCTTAAAATTTATACCAAAAAAGTAGTTGATAACTAAGTTATTTCAAAACAACAAATAATTTTTCATATTTAATATTTTCTTTTGTATAGAAACAATCACATTATTTTTAGTTGAAGTGGTACAATATTCAATTATTTCTAATCAAAATATTAATAAATAAATAAAAATATATTCAATCAATTAATCAAATAAATTATTTTTATTTTTAATTAAATAATTATTTTCTAGACAACTTGAAAAGTAAAATTAAAATACTTAACAATCATAATTATCTCTTACCATCATGAATTACTTAAAAAATTTTACAACTCATTTGTTGCTTATGAAAGAGATAAACAAATGTTTGTGTAAAATATTAAATTTTATTAAAGAGTTAGAAGTTTGAGAAATGAATAATAATAAATTAATTGATATGCAATTTCTCAATCTATCAAAATTTTTAAAATTTAATTATTTTTACGATAATATTTTTAGATAAAATTATATATATATATATATATATAAATAGAATATAACAAATAATTTCATTAAAGAATTTGTTTCAAATATAAACGGTCACTTCCTACAATAACTATAAACTATGAAGTTTATTTTTATATTATTAATTAGAATCATTTTAGTTTTTTAATGATATAATATATGAAGAACTCATTTTCAATTATTTGAAATAAATTCTTTTATATGGGACATATATAGTTGATATAGTTGAAATTTTTCAAAAGTTTGATAAATGACCATTCAAATAGCCAATGATATCAATTTTTATATTTTTCAATATATTTAATTACACTATTTATAATTATATCACGTATATTTATTTTAATATTTTTACTTCTAATAATTCATAAAAATATTTTTACATGGATTAATGATATGAGATAAAAAAATGAGTTGAAGTAAGTATCCATTTAATTTTTTATAATTTTTATATTATAATTATAAAAAACTTATCAGATATTGATATTTTATTTTAGATTAAATATTAAAAATTTACTTATTATTTTATTCATGCACATAATATATGTTAATTGATAATTTTAAAAATAATAAAATAACTATATATAAATAAAAATAAATAAATTTTTCTTATGAAATATTAAGAGATATTTTAGCTTATAAAAATTTTAATTTTATTTTCACTCTCTTTTTAAATATACTATATTATCTTATTAACATGTTAATCAAATTTAAATTTAATTTGACATAAGGTACCCATTGTCATTCCAAAATTATTAAAATACATATATTTTAAAAAAATAAATCTTTTTAAATACAAAAAATATAAATCAACTAATTCTTCAAGTTTATGCCTACTTCTATCATTACTTTTCAACAAAACGTCCAAATACCATTGTGTTTTTGAATTTGAACTCATAACTAATTTTTTAATTTTTAAAAATGATAGAAATAAAAAATGGGTTTCAAATCATATTCAAACAGTCACTAAGGTCTCCAAGTTGGGGGAATTAATTAATAAAGAAAAAGATTTATCAAGCTCTAATTGATTCTCAAAAGCCAAAGCCATTACAAGTATATATAAATAAATTAGCATGTGCTTGGTGTGATGCAATGAAAATAATTTTAAAATTAAAATAATTCATTTTATAGTAATATTTATTTTACTGCATGTGATTAAAATATGAATTGTAATTATTTTTAATATTTAATGAAAGAAAATCTATTACTAATTAAATAAAATAATATAAATATTTTAATTAAAAATATTATGTTTGAAGATAATTTATACTTAAATAAGTTATAGAATATCAAGAATTGTTAACTCTAAGTTTATAAATTATATAGAAATTTATAAATTGATAAAATTTTAAAAAATAAATAAAAAAATTAAGTAAATAAAAATAATGCATAATATTTTACTAAATACACTTTTTAAATTATATATATGTGTGTGTATACACTTATATATTTTGATATGATTAATAAGCAAATGGCCTTTTTTTGTTTTTAATATAAGGCTTTTTTGTATGATTTCTTGATAATTTGGAAGTTATTTATTACATTTTCATGATACTTGGGAATTTTAAATGTTAAATATTTTTATTAGAGTAAATATATAACCTCTTGGTACTTTATCTATGAAAATAACTTACATTGGGCTATTAATTATTTGATAACTAATTCAATAAGTAGTTTGTATATAACATATAATTTTATAAGCTAAAATATCTCTTAATATTCTATGTAACTCTAATAAGTAGTATTTATTTATTTTTATTTATATATGTAGTTATTCTATTATTTTTGAAATTTCTAATTAACATATATTATGTACATAATAATGTAACAAGAAAATTTCTAATTTTTAATTCAAAATAAAATATCAATCTCTTATAGGTTTCTTTTATAAGTATATAAAAATGTAGAAATAATTAAATGGATACTTACTTCAGTCAAACTTTTTTGACCTCACATAATTCATTCATGTAAAAATATTGTTATGAATTGTTTTAAGCAAAAATATTAAAATAAATATACGCTATATAATTATAAAATGGAGTAATTAAATATATTTAAAAATATACATGACGTGATTGTTAATTATTTTAATTTTACTTTGAAGTATATATATTTGATCAAATGATTGAATTTTTTTATTTATTTGATAATTCTTTTATTAAAAATAATTGAATAGTGTATTACTTCAACTAAAAATAAAGTGATTATATCTATATAAATATAAAAGAATTTATTAAATCTGAAAATGTAATAACCCTAAAATTTTATTTATTTTATTTATAATATGTGATTTTATCATTATTTGGAAATTTTATGAATTTCGCATTTTTAATTATTTTAAAAAGTTTTGTGGGTCAAATTATAATTTTTGTAGACTCAATTGTGTTGACTTTTGAATAAATTGGGGCTAATTCCAATTTTCTAAAAATTTGGGGCAAAATTGCATAATTTAAAATTTTATTTGAAAAAAAAAAATCAGATTTACTGAATCGGGCAGGCCTTTCTTCTTCATTTTTTTTTCCTTTCATTCCTTTTCTTCTCCCTTTTCTTCTCTTTTCTTCCTTCTTCACGGAAACTACACCACCATCTCCGCCCATTCTCTGACGGCCTTTTTACCCCTCCAAACCCATCAACCCCTTCCCCTCACCACCACCTACACCCTCAACCCCTCAAAACCACCAACTAAGCGGCAGAGTAGTGGCGGCAGGAGGTGACCGAGAAGAATAACCTACGATGGTAGCTACGTTTCTCCGTTTCCGACGTCCATTCTTGATTCTGAGGGTCGAGTTGGGAAGCCCTTGTGTGAGGAGCTCAACAGTGCCCTTTCTTGGCAACTCCAACAGTGGCAAGGTGGTGATCGGAGCTCAGCGTAGGAAAGAGAGAGTTGGCGATTTTTGGCCCATTCTGGTGTCTACACTACTCGAAATTGGAAATGGAAGGTGGCATTGGAATCCTCGTGAAGAGAGGAACAATTTGGTGATGAAGTTTTATTTTTTGATGGCGGTGGACGGTGGCGGCGGTCCGGCAATCTCTTCGTCTCGGTGCTTTCGGTTTGTGATTTTGAGCCTTTGTTAGTGAGATCGAAATTTTATTTAAATTATTGCATGTTATATATATATATATATGTGCATGCATGCATGCAGTTGCTAGTCTTGTCCAGGTCGAGCCTTTGAGTCGATATAAGTATTTCGATTATTATTTTCCTATGCGAGAAATAGGGTAATGGGAGATATGAATTTTGGACTCATATATTGGTTAATAATAAGTTGAAATAAATTTTGATATCGGGAATCATTATAAGTTAATTAGTGTTAGAATGGAAATTTGACTAGGGATTTATGTGTGAATGTTGATTCTAGAGAATTTTGACTCGTGGCATATTTTTTGAATTAGATGACGACAAACTAGGCACCGACGAGCAGTAGATTGATTTTTGACTGTTGCAATTTTTGAGACTACGAAGGTGAGGATTCCCCTATCTTGGGTTATTGCTTTATTTACTTACTCTTGAATTGTTGCACCCTGTGAGGGTCTCCCACTCTGGGTATCACTTTGTTTAACTTGTTCTGAAATTGTTACACCCCAGTGAGGTTTCTCCCACTCTGAGTTATTTGCTTGTATAAGCTTATTCGTATTTATTGGAAATCCCTGTGAAGTTCTACCATTTTAGCCTTGAATATTTCTATTTGTTCTTGTGATAAGCCTCTGTGTAGGTTTTCTATTTTTGTACGTATTCTGATTGTTTGAAATCTGATATGTATCTGTTATTTGTCTAATTTGAACATCCCTGTGAGGGTTAATGTTTGATACTGACTTTTTTTTATTATCTGTTATCTGATTTGAATGCCCCTGTGAGGGTTATCTTTGATATTGATTCTATTTCTACTTGTTCTGGCACCTAGAACTTTCGATTGTTATTTGTCTTGCACTTGTTCCTGTCTATTTGTTATCTAGTTGTCTGTTATCCATCCATTTTGCTATCTGTTACTGTTTGTGATTGTTATTTGGGAGTAATGAGACGTTAGTCGTTGTTGTATGCATGAGATAAGCGGTCTTATATTAAGTGATAGGACGTTAATCCTTGCTGTGTGCATAGGATAAGCGGTAGGCCCAAAACTCTTCGATTAAGCAACGAGATGTTAATCCTTGCCGTGTGCATGGGATAAGCGGTAACCTCGGAACTTATGATAAGGTGAATCTGATAAGTCTGTTATGCTCTGATTCATATTTTGATTGTTTATACCTTGTTCATGGAGCATCAAAGGTGGTAAAGTTCTTGGTCTAGATCGGGCAGTTGTCCAGATCGAATGAGCTATCTGTATTTTCTCCCTATTATGATCAATTGAGACACTCTATACCTCTTGAGCAAGACTAGTTGAGATGATCTCGGGCTATTCGAGCCAACCAGTACAACTTCGAGCTAGTACCTACTGAAAATCCTAAATTTGATATAATTTATTCTTCAGAATTGTTGTTGTCAGTCTATTGGTCCTGCTACTGTTTGTTCTGTTTGTTCTTGATATGTTTCTATACTGAATATTGAGTGATGATTTGTTGGGTTGATTCATCCACAACAGATCCTTATTGTTCCGTATTATAAATATCCCTCACTAAGTACTTTGGACTTGTCACCCGTTTTATCTTAATTTTTCTTGGATAGGATTAAATGATAAGCTTAGACTTCCAATTGGGTCAACAAATATGATTTGATATTAGAATAGCCGTGTGTATTGTTTATGGGCATACTTAGGCATGTTTTGTAAACCCAATAGATGTTGTGATATGTTAGGTTTGAATTTAACATCTGCAGGGTATATATATTGTGTTAAACATTTTAAAAATATTGATGGTATGTACTTGGAACATATATAGTATGTCATGGGATCTCTTAATGTATGTCATAGTATTTTTTAGAAGTTGATTAAGTTGAAGTGTGTTGCTACCTATGATACTTTTATTGAGGTCGTTTAAGTTTGAAATCCACTGCTTTTTTTTTTTTTTTTTCCTGATGAGTTTGAAATATTTTGATAGCTTATTGTTTATTATGAATTTTGAATTAAGACTGAATTGAACGGCACCTCAGCTAAGGGTTATCTTGATAGGGGGTGTCACAGAAAAATTGGTCGTTGTTGTTTTGAAATAACTTAGATAAATTTTAAGTTTTTTTGGATAAAAATATATGACTAAATTTTTAAAAAAACATCTAACTCTTTAAATGAGAAAATAAGTTAATATTTATTAGAGCTCATATTTACTAGATAGTTTCATTGCTTCGTATATCTATTTAATTTTTTATAGTTAATATTATCTAAGTGAATATTAATTACTAAATATGAAATATATCAATTGTGAAAAAGTATTTACTTAGCAATGCAATTTTTATTTTTAGTTGTATATACATAATTTTTTATAAATAATTTTTTTATTGAAGAGAAATAAAATAATTTTCTCACAAAAATATTATAATAAGTAAAGATTCAATCAATAGAAATAAACTTATCAAAGCACATGATATTATATACAAAAACTAAAGAAATCTTTCTTATATGCACATAATTGGAAATGGATCAAGTATTAATAAATGTAATGAATATTTTATAGAAAAATATATAGTATTTCTTCATTCATTTGATAAAAAAATTGAAATAATTCTAACAACTTAATAAGTTTATAATATTTTTAAATATTTCATAACATCACATTATTTAAGGTACATTACTCAAATATGAATTATATATAATTTTTCTATCTAAATAAATTGAGGGCTACAACTAAAATAATGGTAAAATAAAAATTCAGTATCCAAGATATATAAATTCTTATATGAACATACAAAAGTATCTGAAATTAGTATTAAAAATAAATACATAAAATATAATTAATTGAAACAAAAAAGTATCGCATGTTGATGTTTTAAGTAATATAAAAGTTACAATCTTAAGTTGTCCATAAGAACTTTAATTTTAAATAAATATTGAAGAAATAATAAGATAATAACATTGATAAAATATTTAAATATATTATAAAAGCATCTAATTAATTTAAAATAAAAATAATATAAAAATATATTATAAAAAAATATTAAAAATTTTCTATAAAATAAACTTTAAATTAATTAAAAAAAAAATTATTATATTATACTAATTGGGGAAAGAGGTCTTACAACTAAAAATACAGAATTCTACTATGAATAATGTGGAAATAATATAAAAGGAATAATTATAGAATAACAAAATTTGCATATAAAATAAATAAAATATTTATCTATTAATTTTGGGGCAAAATGCATTTTATCCTATTGTAAAGAGCTTAATGAACTGAAAACCCCTATATTTTTCTAATTGGCATATTCTCCCTTGTACTTTTGAAAAAGCTGCGAAGAAAGGTTTGCGTAGTATGTTGGTGATTCACGCGCTAAATATGCAATTTTTTCTACCTTTTGAAGTTGTTTGATGCCATAAAATGACATATTTGCACTCTTATTACAATAAAAAGAAATGTCATCTATTTGACGTATTTTGAATGTATTTTATCCCCTTGTAAAGAGCCTAATAGGTTGAAAACCCCTTGTATTTTGTAGAGGTATTACTTGTAGCGTTTCGTCCAGGAGGTGCTTGCTTTGGGCCGAGGTGCTACTCCAATCTTTTTCCACAATAATTTAAATCTAAAATGCACCACCAAAATTCAAATTCAATTCATAAAGCTGCACAACAACTCAAAATTTAACAATTCAAGTGATAGTAGCTTAGCACTAACCTAAAGGATCATTTCAGAGTGTAAAAGCAATATAATCTCAAACTCCAAGCCAACACTACAAGGAGTACGACACATATTCTCATTCTAAAGTCTCATAAATAACAGCATACCTCAACTTAAAATGAAACTACAAGCCAACATTATATACATGCCAAAAGTCTCTTTGCTAAGTTTAGTCCTATTCACAATCCCAAATCCCATAGTCTTGATCAAATGATACCCAAATACCTATAATAAAATAGTTCTTCTGAGCAAGCCATTAGCCCTCATTCTTCACTTATTCATATGTGTTTGAGAACATTTAAGAAATACATAGGAGGGTGAGTCTTAAGGAATCAATGAGGAATAACATATAAAGTAGTACATGGATGTGCGAAGAATCAATAATTCAACGGAATTTAATTAGCAGCAATACAAAGAAACATGACTATGCTAGAACAAAGATATTATCATATTTCAAGCTACTAGTAAATGCTAGCTTGAGAGTTGTAACCGTTGGCTTAACGGCCTGCGTGACTTAACCAATTTACTATGGAAGGTATTACTATAGACCAACTCAACCGATCCTATCGTGAGGTTTACCGGCATCTTAACCGATCACAATCGGGAGGTATCAACATTAACCAACTCAACTGTTTTACTACAGGAGGTGTAGCTGTAGCTTGTTTACTTGGGACGTTAGCACGATCTAGACTGAAAAATTACTCCAGCTTTATTGCTCTTTGAGCATAATACAATTAGGAATAGCAAACCCAATCACATATGCAAGTTAATAAATCAAATACAACATGCATATCAGAGTATCCTTGTGCCTCCATAACAGTACAATAATAGTTTAGTTCAATATAGTAAACAATCAATTTAATAGCTCAAGCACAACAGCTCGGCAATAACAGTAGCTCAAGCATGACAGCTTGACAAGGCACTCGGCCCAACAATTCTCATGTACACATATCTTTTAGTTCGATCAATCAATTAATTAATTGCCAACATGGCAGAACAATGAACTTCACAATACGATTTCAATTAAGCCACCAGGCAAACAATAATAGACAAAATCAGTCAAGGAAGCCAATACGACTAAACAATAATACACAGTATGGTTCAATCGGTACGATAACATATGAGACACTAAAATGTTCATGGCGCTAGAATAGGATTAATTAATTAATTCAAAACGATTTTAATACACGATTTGACAACAATACGATTCACAAGTTCAACGATTAGTGGTATTCAATAATCGATATTCAAGTCAATAGAACCTCACAGGGTTTAGAGCAATAAATAATAACAATAGTTAATACAATAAAACCTTGCAAGTTCAAAAAGCAAACAATAATGATAGTCAAAACAATAGAACCTCACAGGGTTCAAAAAGCAACAATAAACAATAATAATAGTCAAAGCAATAAAACCTGATGGGGTTTAGAAAGCAACAATGAACAATAATTAGATTATATGTCAAGCAATAGAAACTCATAAGGTTCAGCAAATAACCAATAACCAATAACCAATAGCAAAAATAGGTATCAGAACAACGAAACCTCATAGAGTTCAAACACAATAGTATTACTTTACTAAAAATTTACCAATTCGGTATATCCTCATAGGGATCACCAATCAATGAATAGTTGTAATCAAGTCAAATACCAGAGTGGTGGAACCTCGCAGGGTTCAACAATCAATAGTAGATACTGTTCAATCAAATTAAGTACTAGATTGGTGGAGCTTTATAGGTCCAACAATTAACGAATAGCTATAATCAAAACAATAACCTAAAGTGAGACCCTCACCTTTATAATCTTATTAGAATGCAAATCCAAGCCTGCTGCTTTGCACGGCCCAACTCCTCAGCACCTAGCTAAAAGATAGGTTTATAGTTAAAACCTCATACAATCCTATAATTATAGTCATATGACTTATGAACCTAAAGTCAACAGTTGCTCAGTGACTACAATAATTTAGGATCTAGTTCGGTTTATATCAATAAAAACTAGACTATGCCTACCAGTATTACAAAATATCCAAAACTCATTTAAAATCAGTAAAGATAATATAGTCAAATTCCTAAATTACATCTTAAATCTTATAGCAATACACCTTATCGTTATAATAATGCAATTATCATAAAATTCCAACTTTATCACTTTGATCATGATTACAAAATTTAGGGTTTACATCACCTATTCAGCTATCTAATACATGGATCACATGAAGTAATACTATTTTGGGTTTTTAAACTCAGGTAACATGTATGCATACTTCATTCCTCATGCATGATTGTATTTTCTAATCAATTTATGCATTTTCTTCAATTATACAAAGTGTTTTGAAGGTTGGAACGTATATACATATACATGCAAATACATACACAATCAACTCCGTTCTTTTACCCAAATTTCACTATTGAGGCAGAATTTTGACTATCAAACCCCGTACATGTGATCATCAGGATGTGATAAAGATTCTATCTGATCGCCATCGCCGTCGCCGCTGCTGCCGCTGGCCATTGCTTGCCACTACCAGGGAAGTCTACTAACGCCACCAAAAGAAGCGTTTCAGCTAAAGGGACCAAACCCCTTAACTAATTTCGGCAAATACCGTCAAATCACCATCAAATTTTCACCTAAAAATTGGCTTGCCACGTCGGTTTGAGCTTAATTTCACCATCTACAGTGGACCATTTTGCAATTTGAAGGCACAGACGTGTTCCTGGAGCTGAGGTCTAAAAAGCCCACTCTTCAATCACTCTAAACAGTCGCCAGAACATCGTTCCCATCGAGCTCCATCATCGCCCATTTTTGGTCGAGTTTTTCATGGCAGTTTGCTCGCCGTTTCCACCTACATGTGGGTTTTTCAAGGTCCTAAAGTCAAGATGAAGCGGTTGGTGGTTTTAGTGTCAGAGTTAGATGGCTGCTGAAGAGTCGCTGGAGATAGGGAGAGAGATGGTCTTCAGTGGAGAAGAAAGGAAGAATGGGGTTGAATTGAAAATTCTAATATTTATAGAAATGATCTTTCTTATTTTGCATATTGACCCCCAAGATTGCTAGTGACCATCAATTGAGCCCCCAAGATTTTTGGTGTATTCAATTTGTTTCTCTTTGATTAACTGCCACATTAGCCTACCTAACATGTAAAAACTAAACATTAGCCCCTCCATATCTTAAATAAGGTGAAATTAGGTCCTCTAAATTCGCATTTTAGCCCGCAAAATTTTTAAAATTAAATAAAATCTTACAAAATATAGAATATTAAAATAAGGCATTTCTAGGGGTGTTACATTACTGCAGCTCAAGTTATTGACAAAAACAAGGATGCAGCCAATATTAGTTTTAATTATTTCATTAATGAAAAACTATTGTTCAGATGTTAAATTGACATTATTTAGTGATTGACGAAAGCTGCTTTGTTAATCAATTCTTAATTAAAAGTTTAACCATAAAATGAGAGTGATTGGATTACAGTAGATAAAATGCTTCACACAATACCAAACTACCAAAAAACAGCATTAAGAGAATATCATGGCAGAATCTAACAATGAACAATAATATAGCAAAGTAATAAATTAATATATGGCAATAAAGTGGCCCTATAATTTGTCTCAAAAGACTACAATTTTAATGTTTACAGGCACCAAATCCTACAAAACTATTATCTAAACCAACCATTTGTATATTCAAAATAAAGACTACTCAAAACTAATACTTGTATATTCGAAAGAAACAACACCAATGTATAATCCCGTCTTTTCTCGTAAGTAAATTTTCTTCCTAAAAATAATAATATAATAATAAATAAATTATTAAGTGTATTCAGTAACTACGGGAAATTCAAGTTTAAAATTCTTAGGCTCTCACAAAATTACCCCATTTGATTGAGTTAATAGCATTTTTTTTTTTTTTGCTTAAACAAATTAATCAAAAGATTGATCTCAAATGCCCTAAAGATACCTACACTACTAATTTAGTCATGTACCCTAAGTTATAAGGCACGAAATGTATATAATTTAAGTTGCAAATACATTATTATATATATGTATATATATATATATTGAGTATATAATAAACATTTTATAGGGCCAACTTAAATAAGACAAGAAATCAAAGACTAAATTGAAATAGAAAAAAAAAAAGAAAAGACGGGGCAGGGCCAAATTAAAATTTAATTAAACTGTCAAGAACTTCTAGAATAAATAAGCAAAGTTGCATTGTCTATAAATAGGACTCGATCCCCAACTAATTTCTCCACACCCACCTTCAGTGCTTCTATATTCAGATCAGCACAGTAGCACCTTCTCTCCAATTTTTCTTTCATAATTCAACCAGCAGAAATCATAGCAAATCCTCCCTAACTCATCAAGGGTTGAAAATCTCAAGAACTTCCCCAAAAATTTTCACCCCAAACCCTAGAAATGCTGCAGAAATTAAGATAAACACTCCAATCAGGGAAAAAAAACTGCTACCCAACTTCAAACTTTAAAAAACGAAAACCCACCATCCGGCCTCCTGATCATCCATGCAACCCCATCATTGGAAAGCCCTTGAAGTTTAGAATATGATAAAACCATATATTTCCAAAAGAAATTCACCCAAAGCAACCTAAAAATCTGCCAAAATCGTCACTGCCACACACAAACAGAAACGGTAAGGTTTGAGGATAGTTTTGTTTTGGCTATATCTGAAGAATTACCCATTCAAATAATGAAATAAAACCATGGTTGGAAATCCTTGTGAATTTATATGATTTTAGAATAGAAATCTCAAAAATTGAAGTATTATTTTGGGCGAAAAGTGGCAAGAACCGCAACCTGCCACCAAAGGCACGATTGGGTCAGAAGCTCAATTTGAACGAGAATTAGAGAAAATCAGGCCATTTGATTGATGAATTGGGGAAATAATTAGAAATTTTATTGATTTTAAAGGCCGTCTGAGGTAAATTTCACCGTCCAAATATCTTAGATTTAGTAAAAATTCAGTTTTGGGAAAACTGTGCAGTTAACTCTATGATGCTAGGAAAAGGGGTAGTCTTGTTGATTAACAGTGGCTCAGTTATGATGATACTAACTTGCTTTGTTTTGATAATTGTGATAACATATAAGTGTTTAGATTGTGTTACTTGAATTATGAGGTTATGTCATGATTGTTGGGATTTGAATATGGTGGAAACTATAAGATATGGTTAGATACAATGA
>JACGDI010005841.1:493531-504671 GCA_014898725.1 Jacaranda copaia
CTCATAATATTATTACCAAAAGAACAATCCATAGTAATTGAATCTTGTATTTAGTTATTTAGGTGTACGAGTTGTTGGGAAATCTCAATCACGGGAGTCGGTGAGGATTTTTATCCTTTTTCAATTTTTATTCTATTGCATGTAATTCCTTTTGCCGAAACACCTTGAATATTAACATGAAAGGATTTTTTTTTTTAACGTTCCTTTGCTATCTCATTCATTATTTTTCTAGAATCATATACGTATTTTGTTGTTTTAGGAACCCCTCAATCATTAGTATATGACGTCTTTTATTCCTTTCAAATTTTCATCTGTTCCCAGTTAATCATTACTTCCAAAAAAAATTATATTACCTTTTCACACTTTTTAAAATGCCTCACTTATGGTGATGATAATTGTTTGATCTGCTTGGTAAATTTAAGCTTGTTGAAATCTTGAATTATTCCTACTTAAAAGCTCTTAGCATTAATTTTTATTTCTTTAATTTCTTTATAATCAAAACTATGATACTCAAGTAAGTAAAGTACTTTCAAAACATTTCAATAAAATTGCTAAAAGAACAAAAGATTATTTATGAAAGAGCATGATACTCCAAATAAGTTATAAATGAAAAAGATTCGTGTCTTCTAATTATTATAAGTCCTCTCATCCTACTCATCGAATCGGGAACTAATTAAGTGCCACACTTGCGGACAAGGGGTGTACAGTGGGGGCCACCTCTAGAATCCCGAGGATGACACCTTCCGCTATATTTATTGTATTCTTGTTCATTTTGAACATCTTATTTGGACAGTACTATTAAATATATGTCAAACATAGCAAAGTGCCACACTAAAAGAGGATATACAGTGGGGACCACCTCTTGAATATGTCATCATTGGCACTTCTGGATTTTAGAACTATACATCTTTCAACTATTTTTTGTACCTCAAATGATAAAATTCTATTTTATTCTTCATGAAATGAAGTGTAAGGAACTAAGTGTTGTGTGAGGTGGTGTGGCGGGGACCACCTCTAGAATCCTGTACACTTAAATCTAAATATGAAATATGAATTCCCCTCTCTGGTATGGGATAGTGATGGAGTTACACAAAAGGTTTGATATGATTATGATACCTCTAACACGATAAAGTTTCTTAAAGTAATTCAATTAAGGCATCTCTTAATTTATACAAAACCTTAAGATATCTCAAATGTATGCAAATTTGACTTCTGAAACATTTCTTACAATAGCCTGTTACAGAAATCTAGTTATCTTGGCATGTTTATTTCCTAATTAAATTCTCACTCTATCATCTTCCTCTGTAGAGTAAACTCTATATCGGTAACTCTCCCTAACTTTCCTCATTGAGTCATTCGAACTCACCTTTATACTGCTCTTTATACAGATGAGCCTAGATTGATCATTCCAAAAGAAAAAACTTAGGAATAGAGGAGGAAGAAATAATCTTTTGTTTGAGTCCCATTATACCCATTTCAATAAGTTTATGTATATACATAATAAGATTTATAGCCATAGCGGCTTTAGTGCCATACCTTAGGTACTGGTTTATGTGTACTCATCTACAACTAGAAGAAAAGTTCAGACTAGTGTACAACATAAGTTGATTCTTTTAATACAAGTTATCACTTCAATTTGTTAGTTTACGCTTAGCATTGGCTCTTGAAAGGAAAATCTCCTAGAAAGAGTTAGTGTCATGGTGTGGTGGCTTTGGGACCCTTGAGGTGCCACAACCAGCTAGCTAGTTGACACATTCAAATACCAACAAAGTATTAAAAGCACCACCAACTCACATGAGAAAAAAATTATTCATTGTACCCAGCCCCAGCTCTTCTCTTTGACCTTTCTCTTTAATTTTGCAACACCTCTGAAATTTGAGGCTTTCTCACTCTTGGGGCTTTTGTAGCTCTCTCTTTTCCTTTCTCTACTGTTTGTACAGGTGCTCCACAGGTTGTTGAAGTTCTAGCTTTCTTCCTCCCAACAATTCTTCATATCTAGGTCCTTAGTATATTCTCCCCTTGATTTTTTGTACAAGTCCAATCCCCTATTTGTAAATTAGAGAATAAAATTAGTTGATTAGATTTGTACACTTAAATTTAGTGTCATAGGTAAATAAATTTGAGAGCTTACCCCAATATTAATAGGTGTAGTAGCATTAATTACTGTTTGAGATGGATTGTTTGAAAAAGCTCAACATGAATGCATTATTGGAGTTTGATCGGTGGCTTCTATTAGTTGTGGTGCTGGAACATTTCCAAAAGTTTTGTAACGTCTAAATTCCAATATCAGGGTTATCCTTGATTGTATTCTCCATCCTATTTGAAAGATATTTATAATTGGTAAGGCAATTTTCAAATTTCCTTGCACAATTATGCTTGCATCTCAATGTCTTTATTTAAAAAATAGGCCCATTAAGGATTACAGAAGCATGAATCCTCTAGTCACATGCTTCTTCTTTGCAAACAGCAGTGATCTTGTTTGCTTCATTCTTCAAAAACAACAACTCGTACCTCTGCCTTACACTCCAGTCTCTAAGCACTTCCCTAAACTCTTTGCAACTATGAAATTTGTCCTTAATCTTTAGATCATAATTCTTCATATCCATTTCCTTTGGCTTGTAGTAAGGATATTTTAACACCTCATCATTTGACTCATCTAAACTAACAAGTTCAACTTCCTCACCAGGGTCATTGTACCACTCATCTAGCTGCACATTTAGCTCAACTGAACCTCTTTTCATCTTTCTTATCTTCATAATTTTTTTCTTTATTTGCTTTATCTTGTCTATGAGATCAGCTTTGCTTATTTGTTTATCCACAAATATGTCATAATCACCAGAATCTTCTAAGTCCTCCAACATTTCACTAGGTACATCTAATTCATCATCCTCAGGTTGTAAATAGTAGAGTCAAATAACTCTTCACTGATGTTAATATCAGCTTCTTCATCAACTGAATGTGGCATTTCTATAACAGCTCCTCCTCCACTGTTCAGTGTTTGAAAAACCAAACAGTTCATTGAACTGAAAAACTTATTGGTTTACGATTCATTAGTTCAACCGTCGATTAGACCATAATTAAACCGTAATTGAACCGTGATGTCATAATTAAGAAATATATATTTATATTATATATATTACTTAAAAATTAATAAAATACCAAAATATAAAACATAAAGAATTTAAAAAATATTGTCCAACATTACAATCCAAATTTTATAATTCATATTATAAATGATCGCAACAATTTAAATATATCAAGTCTAAAGTTTAAAATTAAGAGTGTGTAAGTTAATTCTAAATTCTAAACTCTAAATTAAGGCTTATTTTTTTACTTTTAGATAACTTGTGAGGTGTACCTTAACATTCAAACTTTGTATTTAGAACCAAAAAAATTTTAAAAAATAATTTCATTAAAAATTAAATTGAAAAATTGAACCGATTCAATTGAACTATGAACGATTCAATGGTTCAAAGGTCTGACCGGCCGGTGTGAATGATTTTTACAAAATATGGTGCTTTTTTCAGTTTTTCAATTTTTTGATAAAACCAGACTGGTTTGCCGACTGGTCGATGATTCGACCGACCTGTCCAGTCTAATTTTTTGAATAATGCCACTGCTTCATCATCTAGTGCATCTGGCGTATTTGTCACTACTTCATCATCCACTACTTCATCATCTAATGCATGTGGCCCCATTGATACTAACTGTTCCTCCACATGTGTTCCCATATCTGTTCCAATCTCATCAGCTCTTATATATGTTCCCATATCTATGCTCATTTTATCTAACCAAGTTTATTCAGCTCCAATATTTGTTCCCACTAGATCATCATCATTAAAATCAAAAGCTTTCTATCAAATCATTCATTTATTCATCATTAAACCTGTTTGATGTTTGTTGATTGTAACTATGCTGCACCATGTGTCAATAATCTGTGTTGGAATTTTTGTTTCTTCTACATACAATGTCATGACACTTTCATTTCTCAAAGCATGTTTCATATCTTCTAAGCTTATATCATCCTAAACTAATCTTGTACCCATCTCAAGCAACAATCCCAACACTTTACAGTGGAAGCACATATTGATCTCTTCCCCTCCACACAACTCATGCAGCCAATACAATGAAGACATTGTCAAGTCTTCTATGCTTAGGTTTGCTAACTCAATTTCATGTTTTTGTCCCCTACTGTATTGGACATCACGTCCTGTTCTTGCAAACCTCCCACCAACCCATATTTTAAGGAAATTTGAGTCCTCCATTAATCTACAAACAAAATATAATAGGTTTAATAATTTGTGCATTGAATTTCAAAACAAAGCAAAGAAAAAAAAAATTAAAAAACACAAAATAATCTGCAACATTCCCGCTTTTTCTCCCCATTCCGTCTTTTTCATGTTAATTATGAGCCTCATCCATCTTTTTTGTGTTAATTTACATATCTCACAACTAGTCTACTGCATTCCCACTTTTTCTCAAGGAATGGCTCTTCGTAAAAGATGTTGGATTTTATTTTTGGCTTTGACTTTTGGTATAGATGGTAAATTCTTGAGTTTTATTTTTGGACCAAGTAAGAATGCATTAAGATGATCAAAATTGTAGCAAAGCAAAAATTGAACAAGGGATTAAAATTTTGTTTTTCCTTTTCAATTACTCGAATGAGAAATCAGAAGTGTGTATATTTGAGGTAAACAAACCTAAAAATCCATTTAGAAACAACAATGAAAAAAAGCATTTTAAAAATAAAAAAAAATTATTTAAACTATTATAATTAGAAACAACAATGAAAATACATTTTAAAAATAAAATAAAAAATGCAGTATAAAATTGGATGGATAGTATTACATTGACAATCAAGTTAGGTTTAGCATCTACTTGTTTCAATAGGCAAAAAATAATTGAACAAATACTTTGCTTATGGATGAAATATCCTAAAATCGTCAAATATGCAGACGTAAAGGAGGATTAGGGCTCAAATTTGGGGAAGATTGAAGGTTATGGTATTTCTTCATGTTGAGAGAACCACATCAAAATAGTCAATTGGGAAACAAACAGAAAGCCTTGCCTTTTAGATAAAAAGAAAGACAATTTAATCATTTGATAAATCTAAAAAATGTTTAAATGAATGGAGGAGAGTGTGCAACTTTTTCAAACGTACAAGGGGGTATATGCCAATTAGAAAAATATAGGGGATTTTCAGCTCATTAGGCTCTTTACAAGAGGGTAAAATGCATTTTGCCCACTAATCTGGTGACAAATTAAATTTGTAAGATAGAATTTTGTGAGAAGAATATTTAATATGGTGCTTATACAATATTTTCAATATTATAAATTTATTTGTAAGATATTTTTTATTTTCACTCTCTTTTTAAATATACCTTATTATCTTATTACCACATTAATTAAATTTAAATTTAATTTGATATAAAATACACACTGTCATTCCAAAATCATTAAAATCTACGTATATTTTAGAAGAATAATTTTTTTTAAATACAAAAAATATAAATCAACTAATTTTTCTACTTTATGACCACTCCCATTATTACTTTTCAATAAAATGTCCAAATACCATTGTATTTTCAAATTTAATCTCATAACTAACTTTTTAATTTTAAAAATGAAAAAAAATAAAAAATGAATTTGAAATCATATCCAAACAGGCACTAAAGATCTCCAAGTTGGGGGAATTAATTAATAAAGAAAAAGATATATCATGCTCTAATTGATTCTCAAAGGCCAAAGCCATTACAAGCATATATATATATATATATATATATAAATGAACTAGCATGTGCCCGGTGCAATGCACTAATTATTTAAATATTAAAATTGTTTTCGATCCATCACACCGACCACATGTTCGTTATAATATTAATTAAAGTAATTTTTTATATTTAAAATTAAATTGATATAAAATATAAATAAAACAATTCTTATTTTTTCAAATAAATTAATAATAAAGTGTAACACCCCTAGAATTCATGATATATTAATATTTTATTTAAATATTATTTTTTGAGGATTTATTTAAATTTGTGAAACTTCAAAAGTTTTGCGGGTTAAAATGTACTTTTTAAAAAAAAATATAATTGCACTATTTATTTAAATATGAGGGGTTAATGTCTAATTTTATCAAATTGAGGGACCTATCGTGAGGTCTCATAAAATAGATCGCTAAATTGAATTTCATCCAAATATTTTGAACCCAATTACATAACTTAAATTTTTCAGGGGCTAAATTGCAAAATGAAAAGGATTGATTTGATAAAACTATACAGCAGCAACATTTGTCTTCATTTTCTTCCCTTTTTCTTCAACCTTCTCCTTCACTATTTTTCTCATCACCGCGACCATCACCATCGGCACACACCACCGCCGACAACTCCTTTTCTTCCAACCAACACCATAGTTAGGATCACCTTAACCTTAGCTCTCCAAAAACACCATCAGGTGCAGCGAACAGCCACCAGAGACGCACATGGAGGAGACTGAGAGAGAGAAAACTCACAGTGGCAATTGGGTTTGCTATTTTCCGGCATCTAATGGCAACCTTGAAGGGTGGTTTTAGTAGTACTTGTTGAGGAGAACCTTGTAGAAGCCTTGCATGGCAGAGAAATGCAGTAGAGGAGACAGAAACCAGTTGTGGAGATAGATGGTTTTGGAACAGAAACAGAAAACCAAGGGTACCATTGGAAAGCTCTCGGTGAGAGGAGTCAAACGACGGTGGTGTTGAACTTTTTAACAGCGGTGACCCAAAGACAGAATTTTTGTCTCATTCCCAAGAGCGCATGCATGTAACCTAATCATTGAAATTCTGACTCGTTTGTGAGATATTGGTAAATAACAATGATATATATGTGATTGCATGTGTGTATATATAGGTTTCGATCATCATCAAACCTTGTATTCTCGTGTATTATGATAGAAATAATCAATCAGGACACCCCCAGCATAAAAATAGAACAACTTTGATTGATTAAACGAGTCTAGTGAATTCAAATGATATTATTTCATGTAAGCTATAGGTTCTATAGTATATTAAGTATAGAAAATCCTAATTTTATGTAACCATGATTTAATTGACTAAAGTTTAGATTTTATTGGTAACTGGATTTTTATGATCAATATCGAGTATCAATAGCATAATTACTTAAAATTGGGCTATTATGGGTATGATTCTACGTATTGATGATCGTTAGGGTTGAACATGGATTTTGGTATAAGGCTATTCTTTTGAATATGTGACGGAGGATTTGACCCTGAGGACCAGTAGAGTTTGACTGTGTTGCCGACATGATTAAGGTAAGGATCCACCGACCTAGTAATTTCTTAAGTAAAGTAATATTATTATGATTGAACCCTGTGTGGTTTAGTTAATCTGATACTTATCAGTGCTATTGATACTACTATCGATTGATTGTCGAACCCTGTGAGGTTCTATTGTTTGATTCCCGATCTGATTATCGTTCATTATTGCATTATGAACCCCATGAGGTTCTATTATTTGACATCTAATTTGATTATCGTTTATTGCTGCTTTTCAAACCCTGTAAGGTTCTATTACCTTGACTATTGTTACCATTCATTGTTGCTATCTAAATCCTGTAAGGTTATATTGCTTGGTATTCAATTTTATTATCATTTATTATTGCTATCCGAACCTTGTGAGGTTCTCTCAACTTGATTATTGTTCATTGAACACCGCTAACCATTGTACAGAAATTGTTTTGAATCTACAGTTCATTCTGTTCTAGTACCATGAACAACTTCGTGTCTCACACATTACTGTATTGATCAGACTGTATCATATATTGTTGTTAGCCGTGTCGGCTTCCTTGATTGATATGATTGTCACCGTTACGTATTGACTTAATTAAAATTGTTCTATGAAACTTATTGTTCTGCCATGTTGGTGTATTGACTAATTGATTGATCGAACTGAAAAGCATGTATACAAGAGAACTGTTGGCTGAGTGCCTTGCCAAGCTGTTATGCTTGAGCTATTATTAATGCCAAGTTGTTATGCTTGAACTACTGTTATTATTGAGCTGCCATGCTTGAGCTATTGAACTGATTATTACTATACTGAACTGAACTGTTATTGTACTGTTACAGAGGTATAAGGATGTTCTAATATGCATGTTATATTTGATTTATTAACTTGCATATGTGGTTGGGTTTGCTAGCCTTGTACTTATATTATGTTTTTGGAGCAATAAGGCTGGACTAGTATTTAGCCTAGATCGAACTAACGTTCTGGGCCAATGACCAATGTTATGCCTCCTGACTATGATTGGTTGAGATGTCCTTAAACCTCCCGAGCAGGATTGATTGAGATGAACAAGTCGTTGAGCCAACAGTCTCAATTTTCGACCTAGTATTTGCTAGTAATTTGATTGCCTTTATTGCATTCTTTGGCATTGATTTGCTGTTCTCGTGCTACATTGTTATTGATTGATATCCGTGAATCCTTGTTGTTTAACTAATCATATGTTGCTTTACATTATCCTCACTAAGTCTCTATGACTCACCTTCGTGTATTACTCATCTCTATTCAGATAGGTATCAAACAGTGGAATTTTGAGGATTGACAAACCTGATAAGATGATAATTGAAATAGAGCTTGTTATGTATCTGTATATATGACTGCACTTTAGGTTACTTTGTTTAGAGATACTGTGATATGTCATGATGACTGATATACTCGTGGTTTATATGTATGAATTACGGTACCAAAAATGACATTTTGGTTTGAATGCCGTTGAACTCTTTATTATTATAGCTTTCGCATTTTAGGTTAAAGCATGCCGTAAGATCATGATGCTATTGATATTATTGTTGAAAATTTGAGAAAAATTTTATGGCCTTTTGATTATAATGGTGCACGCTTAAGGATTGAACATTTTAGTGCCTCAATTTAGGTGTTATCCCAAGAGGGGGGCTACATAAAGTATGCTTAAAATTAGTTCTAAGAATTAAAAAAAATAGGCCTACTTGCTACTACCCATCATCCTTAGTCATTGTATACTTAAGTAAATATCTTTATCAAAATTTGATTACAATCGCCAAGTTTCATTGATATATACAAACAATTCCCCACTTATTTTCACATATATTAATATTTAAATAAAACTCTTTTTTATTATCGCAATAAAGTCATAATCATAAAGTGGATGAACATCACTGAATATGATGTTTAATTAATAAAAAAAAATTCTTATAATTGAGTAAATTATCTATTCCAAAAACTCAAAAATTAAATACTTCAAAAGATTATATATTTAAATAATAAAAACAACTTCGTGATTCTGATGTAAACCAATCACAATCATTCAATTTTTTTTAATTCTCATACTATTCCCTTTATCCTGTATATGAATTACATTAATACCAAAAGTTAATCAATTTCACATAATGAAAAGAACATATAATTAAAATCTCTACAACAAAATCAATCGAAGAATATAACTAAATACCAATATATTTTTCTTTATTTACATAGAAAATTTCTGATGGAGATACTTTGTAATTTCTCTTCTTCAAAATATGAAATTGGAAGATTGAATGGGAGTTATTTGAGACTTGAATGTTGATGCTGTTGAGAGCTGGATGGTCAAGTACTCTGGTTGATTCAAGTATTTTAGGCTTGAGATCTGCAACCACGAACACATGTCAACTAGCCGAGAGGCCCTCAACTATGGCTCTTCAACGCTCAAGTTAGTTTTTGATAGATCGGAGAATATAGAGAGAGTATGTAATGAATAGTGTAAATGGCATTACCTTGAGCGTTGTGGTGCTCGGAGTATTTATAGCCTACTGTGGGCGAGATTTTACCCAAGTACCCTTATCAGGTGTACTTGGCTTTTCTCATTGACAGGGGATTGGGAGTCATTCTTTGTCTAGATCCCGGTACTGTGCCAGGTGGCGCAATCTCCTATTTTTTTGGATAACTATGTCAGTAGGAGCACATCCCTGCCAAAATTGTTGGCGGGGTTGTTAGAGTTGTTGGTAGCGGTTACATTAGTTGGCAGCGGTCACATCAATTGCCACGTGTCATCAATGCTGAGGGGTTTGACTTGTCCAACTTATACTCGAAGGTCGATTCATGTCGACCGGACTTGAATGCTAAAACTTTTGAAGTGGCCCTAGGGTTGATACGGGTTGACCGCGGGGCTTACCAAGTGGGGTCGATACAGGTCGACTAGACAGATGTGCCTTTGGGCTTCATAGGCTGTCTCTTCTGAATTTAGGCCTATTGGGCCTACTGAATTATCCCATATCATGAATACCCCCAACTCCCAATCTTGATTGAGCTTGTCGATGAGAAAGAGCAAGGAGTTTATATTCAAATATAGCAAGCAATACATTCGACCAGGATTTCTGTGTTTTCAACTAGAGTTTTTGTGCTTTCGACCAGGGTTTTTGAAATTTTAACCTAATTTTTGAAATATTGACCCAGGTTTTTGAAATATCGACCAGGGTCTGAGGTGATTTCTTTGCATTTAATGCAGCTATTAGTACGTCGAATACGAAGCGTGTAAAATACGAAGCATCTAGGATATAAAGCGTACGGGACAGGCTGTCATGATAGCTGTTACATAATTTCCTATGCACGATTGCCTATAAATAGGGGGGAGTCCCTGCACTCACACTTTTGCAATTTGAGCATCAGATAATATCCATTGTTGAAGAGTGTTTTGCTTTGCACCTTTCGCTTGAGAAAATAACTGTAAGTATCCCTTTTATACCTTCATTTTTTATGTCTTTACCTTGTAGTACCATGTCTGCTAGTGCTGAATCTAGTAGCAATAGGTCTAAGAACTCAGTTTGAAAGGGGGTAGTAATAGTGAAAGCACTACACAGTCTAGTTCTTCTCCAAGTAGAACCAGTAGTTCACGTAGTAGTAGCAGTGCTGAGAGGTAAGCTGGGCCTTTTGTGATGCCTATTAGCTGTGGTAGGTTGTTTACCGCAGATCATTATACTGAAATACCCTCGACAATAACCAATGCTGACCTGGTGAGGATTAGGGCAACATACCATATCCCTGATGAATTCAAAATGATAGCGCCAAGGTCCCAGGGTAGGATGCATCGACCTCCTCAGGGGTTCATCACTGTATTTGAGGAGGGGTTAA
>JACGDI010005841.1:507344-519800 GCA_014898725.1 Jacaranda copaia
AATTTTGGCATCCATGGTGATTCGCTCGTCGATGATCTCCTGAATAAACGGTGACCCTCTGTCCTGATAAGATCTTTGGGGAGTGTCCACATTTGGTGCTTTGTCTGTGTTTTTTCTCGAGATCTCGTCGAGACGTCTGTTTAGCTACTGCACCTGATGAGAAACTTCTTCCCACTCGTTGCGATTTGCCTGGGAGGTAAACCTGATACGCTCGGCCCTGTCGTGCTGCAGGGCTTGACTGGACCGATGTGCCAAATCTGGAGATTCTCCACGATCCTCACAGCATTCACGGTTTAGGCGTTCAACCCTATCACACTGTGGGGCTCGATTAGGTCAAACGTGATTCTCTGAGTCCGCCACCTCCTCGCATAGTTCTGGGCGTCTCTTCTCCACTGGCGGGTGTTTGGAACTGGCCTCACGCCTAGCTTCGTGGTGGGAGGGGTTGTTCTCCTAGGGTCTGTTTTTTGATGGTGGCAGCTGTGGAGCTGCGCTGGCGGTGGGGGCAGGCATTGAGGTGTGCCTGTTCTAAATAGCTGATAACTAAGCCGATATCTGGGCAAAAATCTACTCACTGATCATTTGCATCAGCTGGGACATAGGGAGCATCACCAGCTATTCCTGGGGGGCACCGGCGTCCGAAATATTTATCTGTTGCTGGGGGTTAGGGAGTGGTGGGGAAGTAGACCTTCTGTTTTCCTCCCTCCCAGATGTTACTCTGCACGTGTTCACCATTTTTTTGCTGCAATCTCAAATGTTCCCACAGACGGCGCCAAATGATGTTGCTGAGAGTTGAAAGGTCAAGTACTCTGGTTGATTCAAGTATTTTGGGCTTGAGATCTGCACCATGAACACACGTCAACTAGCCGAGAGGCCATCAACTATGGCTTTCTGATGCTCAAGTTAGTTTTCGGTAGATCGGAGAATATAAAGAGAGTATGCAATGAATAGTATAAATGGCATTACCTTGAGTGTGGTGGTGCTTGGAGTATTTATAGCCTGCTGTGAGTGAGATTTTACCCAAGTACCCTTATCAGGTGTACTTGGCTTTTCTCATTGACAGGGGGTTGGGAGTCATTCTTTGTTCAGATCCCGGTACTGTGCCAGGTGGCGCAATCTCCTATTTTTTCAGATAACCATGTCAGTAGGAGCACGTCCCTGCCAAAGTTGTTGGCAGGGTTGTTAGAGTTGTTGACAGCGGTTACATTAGTTGGCAGCAGTCACATCAGCTGCCACGTGTCATCAATGCCGAGTGGTTCGACCTGTCCAACTTATACTCGGAGGTCGATTCATGTCGACCAGACTTGAATGCTAAAACTTTTGAAGTGGCCCTTAGGTTGATACAGGTCGACCGCAGGGCTTACCAAATGGGGTCGATACAGGTCGACCAGACAGATGTGCCTTTGGGCTTCATAGGTTGTCTCTTCTGAATCTAGGCCTGTTGGACCTACTGGATTATCCCATATCAAATGTATTTTTATTTTGGGCCTACTTCATATATCGTATTATGTTGGGCCTCATGGGCTGTCTCATCTGAAACTGGGTCTATTGGGCCTACTGGATTATCCCATATCAAATGTATTTTTATTTTTTAAATTGTATTTAGGTATATAAAGTATAAGAGTTTTAATACATCTAAACATTTTTTATATTATCTCATCAATATATATAATATCAAATCCTCCACCGAATAAAGATTTTCAAATATATTTTGAATTGCAAATTAAAGAAAATCAAAGATAAGATATAATCATATCGATTAGATATAATAATTAACAATTAATAAATCTTTTTAATTAAATAAAATACTCAAAATTCTAAAAATTTGACACATGAACAAAATTTCACAATTAAAATTAAAATTGCATAATTAGATAAGTACAAAAGTGTGTTATATATAATAGTACTAGCATGTGCTCGGTGCAATGCACCAAAAAGAATTTTAATATTGAAATAATTTATTTTATAATAATATTTATTTTATTTTATTTTATGTGATTAAAAATGAAACATAATTATTTTTAGTATTTAAAGAAATAAAATCTATTACTAATTAAATAAAACAATATGAATATTTCAACTTAAAAATATTATATTTGAAAATAATTTATATTTAAATAAGTTGTGGAATATGAAGAATTGCTGACTCTAAGTTTTTAAAGTATTCAAAAAATTCTGAAATGATAAAATTTAAAAAAATAAATGAAAAATTAAGAAACTGAAAGTAGAGCAAAATATTTAGCTAAATATGCCTTTTAAATTAGATGTATTTATATATAAATATTTTAATATGATAAATAAGCAAATAATTTTTTTTTCAAACATAAAGCTTTTTTTATATGATTTCTTAATTATATGAAAGTTACAGTTACAATTTTTATGATATTTGAAATTTTTAAATGTTAAGTATTTTTTGTTTGAGTAAATATGTAAACCTTTTTGTACTTCATCTGTGAAAATAACTTACATTATGTTATTATTTGATAACTAATTCAGTACATAGCTTGTAACGTGCAATTTTTATAAACTTAAATATCTCTTAATATTTTATATAACTATAATGAGAAAAATTTATTTATATTTATTTATATATGTAGTTATTTTATTTTTCATAAAATGATCAAATAACATATATTATGTATATGAATAAAATAATAAGTAAATTTTCAATATTCAATTCAAGATAAAATATCACCCTCTCATATATACATTTCTTTTATAAATATATAAATATGTACAAATAATTAGATAGATACTTACTTTAAGCCAAACTTTTTTGATCTAACATCATTAATCCATGTAAAAATATTTTTTATGATTTATTATAAGCAAAAATATTAAAATAAAGTGGGCGATATAATTATAAAATTGTTTAACCTAATATATTGAAAAATATAAAAATTGATATTACTTGCTATTTAATTAATCATTTATCAAGCTTTTGAAAAATTTCAATTATGACAACTATATATATGTCCCATATAAAAGAACTTATTTCAAATACTTGAAAATGAGTTCTCTATTATATTGCTAAAAAATAAAATGATTTAAATTAGCAATATAAAAATAAAGTTCAAAATTTATAGTTGTTGCAGGAAGTAACTTTTTATATTTGAAATATTCTTCAAATTAAATAATTTTTTATATTTTGTATAAATAGTTTTATCTAAAAATATTTTACATGTCTAAAAAATATTATTGGAACAATAATTAAATTTTAAGGATTTTGATAAATTGAGTTATTACATTTAAATTAATTTATAATTATTCATTTCAAACTTCTAGCTCTTTACTAAAGATTATTAAGAATATTAAATATATTTTGAATTTTGGATAAAAGAAAATTGAAGATAAGATACAAAAATATCGGTTAGAGATAATTATCAATAATAAATGAATTTTTTTTAATTAAATTAAAATATTAAAAATTCTAAAAAATTGCTATTTGGCCAGAATTGCATTATTAGAATTAAAATTACATAATTAAAGTCCTATACCAATGTGTTATATATAATAGTATAGATAGATTCGTCGTGTGGTTGTTTATTGAAGAAATCAAGATATAGTTACCTTCTTAAAATGATTTTCGTGTGTTAATTTTGGGATATTGTTTTGATTGATTTTCTTTTAATTATCAAACATATTTCATCTGTGGAAACGATTAAATAATTTATTTTTTATTTTTTCCTTTCGAGATTGGTGTTTCATGCGGGTGAATAGATAGTATGAATTTTTACGAATTCTAAATTTAACTCCGAACAGTCAGGAATTGGATTCTATTTTCGAGAACGGGGTGTTTGGTTTCATTTTCTTTGTAATTTAAAAAATAAAAACAACCGCTTTCTCGTTATTCTTATTAAAAATATTTTTACTTTTATTTTTAATTCTTTTTAAGCATATCCTATCATCCTATTATCATATCAATTAAATTCAAATTAATTTGATATAAAGAATTCAATATCATTTTGCAATTAATAAAACATGCATGTATTTTAAAAAAATATTTTTTTTAAACATAAAAAAATATAAATCAACTATCTTTTCAACAATATTCTTATTATAATAATTATTTTCTAATAAATCATCCAGACATAATTTTATTTTTATTTCTAAATTAAAACTACCTTTTTCAACTTTTAAATATAACTGAAAAGTAGAAATGGCTTCGGATCGCATATCCATGAGTTCTCCACTTCAGTTGTGGCTCCTACGAGCATGCATGCAGCCAGCCACCTGGAAACCATGAAATTCCATCCGAGGATTATTTTTAGCACCAAAGGTTGCATTGATCAGTACTATGCTCTGCCTTGCATGACAAAGAGCCAGCAGACTTCTTTTTTCATTTTTCATTTTTCTTTTTCTTTTTCCTTTTCCAACCCTTTTCGGCATTTTGCGTTACATATCTTTTTCTTCCCTTTTCTTTTCTTTCACCTTTTTGTCATTTCGGGTTTGGAGCAATATAGATTTGATCCGCCCCCTCCCCACCCCCGGGGCACCCCCACCCAAAAATAGAAATAAAGGAAAGAAAGAAAAGAAGTTTGGATCTGTGAGTTGTGAGCCTATATAAGGGGATTGGAAAGTCGAAATTATGGGCGCTAGTGGATATTCCACAATTCCAAATCAATGTATATTTTTCCTTCCGGGAGCTTTCTATGGTTGAGTAGGAATTACACCTACCTGACATTTTTCTATCACACGATGCTTTTAAGGAAATCTACACCGTAGAGGAGGTACGATTCTCAAATTATATAAAAGATAGCATTGTTCTTACATGAAAACAATGACTGAAAAAATAATTGCTATTTGGAATAGCAACTACTTTGTATATAATATATAATAAATACTATTATTATATTTTAATAAATACAATTCAATAAATGTAATAAGTAAATGAACAAAATATCGCTAAAGAAACCGCAACTTATGCTGTATTTAATATTATAAAATACATTAATGAGTCAATTGTAATGATTATATTACTTAATTAAAAAGAAAAAGAAAATAAACAATTAATGCATTGCTGTTAGAGATGGCGACTAATTTGTAATTTATTTATAACTAGGTTGTGTTAAATATTATGCAATATCTTAATAAATGAATTGTAATGATTATAATAATTTTAAAAAAATGAAAGAAAGAAAAAAAGAAAACAAACAAGGTATCGCTGAAGGAATGACGATTAATTTATAATTTATAATTTATTTATAAATATGTTGTATTAAATATTATATAATACATTAATAAATCAATTTGTAATGATTATAATAATTTAAAATATATATATATATAGATTTTAGTGTATGCAGAAAAAATTACATTTTTTATATGAGTTTACTTTTCCACCACATTGCTTTGTAAGAAAAGGTGAAATTTGTCATTAGTTTTGTTAGGTGTTGTCAACATCAATAAGTTAATCGTTGATGGATGGGATCCATCCGATAGGTATAATCTCACGACACCGCAGAAACCCCATATTTTCCATGTGTTTAAGCTTTTGATTTACTGGTGGAAAAATTGATTCTGTACGTTTGACAGATCTTGTGACAAAATGAAATTAGGTAGATGAAATTCTATTAACAAATAACCAACAATCTGATAGTGGTGTGACTATGGGAAAATTTGCTACCTAAACATCCTCAAATATTCGTTTTGGATTTAATCTAGCCAATGACAGATTATTAGAATCTTCAATTTAGAAAAAAAGGTTTGGCAGAAAAGGTTCTATGGCTCTCAAATTAGATATGACCAAGACATACAACAAAGTGGAATGGGCATTTTTGCATAAGCTGTTGCAAAAGTTAGGCTTCGCTGATAAGATTGTTGATTTGATAATGATTTGTGTTCACACTGTTTCTTATTCTTTCCTTCTTAATGGTCATCAATTTGGTTACGTCTAGCCAGCTTGTGGATTAAGGCAAGGAGTTCCTTTTAGTTTTTTTTAGCACAGAGGCGTTCTGCTCTTTGATACGATGTAAGGAGGCATAACATGTTCTTACAGGGATTTCTATTTGTTGAGGGACACTGAAGGCATCTCATCTTTGTTCGCCGATGATACATTGATATTTTGTCATGCTTTAGAAGCCGCAGCCCATGGCCTTCAATCTATCTTCGAGACATATGAGAAGGCTTCCGACCAGCAAGCCAATTAGACAAATCATCTGTTGTTTTCAGCAAGAATATGTCTCATACAGAGAAGATTTGTATTCAACAGATTCTAGGTGTTCGAATAGTGGAAAAGCACGAGAAATTTCTCGGCATGCCATCTGTGATTGGACAGTCTAAGCGGGAAATTTTTGCTCATATTCCGGACAGAATTTGGAGCTGGATCAGTGAGTGGTCGGAAAAAGCTTTATCCAAACCTGAAAGGGAAATTCTGATTAAATCGATTGTTCAAGCAATCCCTACATATGCTATGAGTTGTTTCCAGATGGATTGATTCAAGATATTGAAGCTGTGGTGGCTAGTTTCTGGTGGGGGAATAAAGGTAAAAAAACCAAAAAAAAAAAAAAATCACTGGGTCAAATGGGCAGACTTGGGAAAGTGCAAGAGTAATGGAGGTATGGGATTTCGAGATCTTTGGGATTTTAACACAACTTTGTTGGCTAAACAAGGTTGGCCCATGTTGACAAAGCCTAATTTATTACTTTCCAAGCTGTTTAAGGCTAAGTATTTTCCAACAAGTGATGCTATTTATGCTTCTTGAGGTTCCAATCCTTCTTTTTCACGGTGTTGTATTTGAAAATCTCTTTCTCTACTGCGGGATGGCATTCGTTGGAGGATTGGGAATGGTGTTCGCACTCATATTTGGACCGATAAATGGCTGCCTCATTAACCTTCCTTCAGGATTTCTTTTCCTCCAAAATTGTTATCTCTCCATGCTACAATGTCTGAACTTATTGATCCACGATCGGGACTTTGGAATAAGACTCTGATAAATGGTACTTTCCTTCCGCCCGAAAATGAAATAATTCTATCTACTATGCCTCTTGAGTGTAGCACTAATGTGGATACCATTGTTTGGCATTACTCCAAATCCAGCTTTTTTATTGTCAGATCTGCTTTTATCTTGCATTGAGTATCAAGAGGAAGATGGCTGAAGAGGAGGGCGGTTCAAGTACTGGTTTAGGAGCCGAGGATTATAGGTTTATTTGGAACATAAAACTTCCGCCTCAAGTGAAGCTTTTTGCATGGCGGGCTGCTTGAAACTTTCTTCCGACGAACCATTCTTTAGCTTCCAAACATTTACATGTTATCCCATTCTGTGATGTTTGTGTTAACGTGGAAGAAACCTCTATTTATTGTTTTCTCCAATGCCATTTTGCGCGCCAGGTTTGGGCTTTATCTCAACTTCCTTATGCCTGTTTATCATCTGCAGACTGTGATATGTATTCTCGGTTCCAGGCTGTGTTATCAAAGCTTGAACCCCATGATTCTAAGTTCTTTCTGTTGGGGTCTTTGGTATCGTCGGAATCAATTAAAGTTGGATAAATGTAACTGGACTCCTTTGGATGTGGTGTATGTTGCTCGAGATCATCTTCAAACTTACAAGGCCCTCATTATCTTCCCACATGCTAATCTGCCCAGTTTTCAGACCACTTGGTTAGCACCATCATCTGGGAGGATAAAGGTGAATTTTGATGCTGTTGTGTTCTTCGATCGTGAAGCACTTGGTATTGGACTAATAGCAAGGGATGATTGCAGCCGTTGTGTGGCTTGGGTTTCAAAGGTTATACATATTATTATATCCCCAGAGGCAGTGAAAGCTTTGGCTGCCAAGGAAGCCTGTCAACTTTGCCATAATTTTAGCTGGCCTAATGTTGAATTGGAATGTGATTGCCTGGCGGTGATTCAAGTGCTTCGAGATCACAATGATAATTATTCTATTATTGGCCCATTAATTTTCAATGCTCGGGATCTCCTACAATTTACAAACTTTTGTTCTTTTTCTCATGTTAGGCGTACCTTTAATAGTTCTACTCATTTCCTTGCTAAAAGTACTCTTCCCTTGTCTTTATATAAGGTTTTAGCTACTGATGTAATTTGTCACGCTTTTATATTATATTAATAATAATATTTTATTGTTTTTCTTTTCAAAAAAAAATCTTCAATTTACTCTCCAACAAAAAAATTTTAACGCTCAAATCAACATTAAAGAAGATGGGTAATATGCACAAAAAATATTGTAATAGTAAAAATCGCATGTCTCACAGTGTTAGACTAAAAAATACTTAGAATGATGAGTGAAGAAGGTTGACTAGGCTTAGGTTGTGCTTGGTTGTGGAAAATTTTCTCAAATTTAGTTGAAAAAAAATTAAGAAATGGTGTTTGGATGTGAGAATTTTTTTACTCTTTCCTCCTTATTCCATATTTGAAATTTCCCTCCAAAGATGGATTCCTCTCCTTTTAGAGAATTTCTTTTGGTTTCTCTCAAAAAATGGATTCTCCTTCCCAAGCAAACTTTTGAATTTTTCTCTTGCTTTTTCATCCGCCTATATACATAAGGTTTAATTCTACATAATTGACTCATAATATATAATTATATTTATCCATAATATTTTAATATTTATTTAAAATTATTTTCATAATATATAATTATATTTACACGTAATATTTTTATATTAAAATAATTTTTTTCATAATATAATCATTACATGTATATATTAACATTTAATTAATTAATCGTATCATTTTGATGTAGTTATGATTACACATAATTATTTCGTATTAAAATATTATTATTTTCTTAATATAGTTATTTTGATGTATATTTAAACATTTTAAATAAAATTATTTTCATAGTGTGTGTATATCCATAGGTAATATTTTAATATTTAAATAGAATTATTTTTGTAAAAAATAATTATATTTACATGTAATATTTTTATATTTAAATATAATTATTTTGATAATATAATTATTCACACGTATATTTTAATATTTCATAATAATATTTTCATAATATATATAAAATTGTATTTACACATCATATTTATAATTATTTACATGTATACTTTAATATTTACATAAAATTATTTTCCTAATACATAATTATATTTTCACATAATGTTTTATTATTTAAACAAAATTATTTATAATGTAATTATTTTCATAATATATAATTATATTTACACATTTTATTGCATTATTTAAATAAAATTACTTCATAATACGTATTTATATTTACATGTCAAAATTTTTTATTTAAATAAAATTATTTGTTTTGTAATATAATTATTTGCACACATATTTTAATATTTCATAATATTAGTTTCTACATATATAAGTGTATACATATTTATTTTAGCATAAACTTAAAATTTTTAAAATTTTAATTAATTACATCATTAAATAAATTCATTATTATATTTTAGTGTATGTATTATAAGATATTCTAAAGGAGATTTTATAATTTTATTTTACTCTAATAAAAACCTATAAATAAATACTATATTAAAAAATATTACATACACAATATTTTAACTTATACCTCACAACCAAACACCATCTCATAAGTTTTTCTTAAAAAAAACCTTCACAACCAAACACCATCTCATAATTTTTTCTCATAAAAAATCTCATAATCAATCACCTTCTCAAAACTTTCCTCTATCACACAACTATAATAATTACATTTTCACATGTCACATCAATTATAATCATTACACTTTTACCTTACAAACAATCACTCTCTTGTAAAAAACTTTTCAATTTTATAAACACAAAAATCTCACTATTTTCTTTCAAAAATGAAAAATGAGAAACCAAAACACAAGCAATCACAACCTCATATATCTTCACTTACTTGGCCAAGTCCGTCAAAATCCTATGGGCTTGCTTTGACTAATGGCCTATTGATTTCAGCCTATATCGGAAGGCCAAGTATAAATGACATCATTCTCATATTAATATGCGCAAAATTTAAAATTCAAATTTAAACAAATACATGTGTATGTGTAAATATTATTTAAATAAAAAAACAACAACAACTAACTATTGTAAATATTATTTAAATAAAAAAAAAAACAACAACTAACTATCCGAAGAATTCAAATTGGACCACAGTTAACACAAGAAGGGAAAAAGGACCAAAAAAAACACTATCCAAATAAGGGTTTTTTTGATGCTGGGTTGTCACCCCCCACCGTGCATAAAAAAACACAAACAATATGTTTTTGATGCACAGTGAAGGAGCATCTCAGCTAGTGTTTTTTGTATGCACGGTGATGTAGCATATTGATGTACGGTGAAGGTGCATGTCCGTTCGTGCTTTTTTTATGCACGATAAGGGGCATTCCAGCATCAACAATAGGCCAAAGAGACATCCCCTATCCTACTTCATCTGATTCTGGATTATATGCTCCCATATCTGCCAAACATCAAATTCAACACTCAAACTTGTGTATTATTTGTAATATATTTAGCAGCTAGTACTCATATTTGAAACTATCATTGGTTTCACAAAATAAAGACAAAGAAATAGAGATGACTATCCTGTAAGGTTTTAAGCCTCTTATTATACAAACATTTATGCCAATTATCCAAATTATGACTTCCAAAGCACCAGCTGCCTTATGAATAATGATAGTCCAACCGTTCATTATGAAAGGGAACAAGATGACAGAGCACAGAGCCAGATGCAAATGAGGAAACTATGTAGAACTTAGGAAAGAAGTTGGACTTGGAGGCACTGGGATGTCCACAGTACCCTCCAACATAAGTAAAACTTTCTTCATGGATGGACGAAGTGATGGCTCATGTTGGATGCACCAAATCCCAATCTTAACCATTCTCTCTAGTTTTCTTTTATCCACCTCCTCATCACCGACAAGTTTTCCTATCTCCCCTGCCCCATAACAGTCATAAACCCAATCCTCAAGAATTGCCTCTTCCTCAGAAAATCCCCAATCTACACTTCTCCTACAACATATGATCTCTAATAACACAATTCCAAAGCTATAAACATCAGCTTTTACTGTCACTGCCTGTTTCTGATGCCATTCTGGTGCCACATAACCCCTTGTCCCTCTGATCCCTGTGTAAGTGTTAGTCTGATCTTGTTTTAGAAGCTTGGCTAGCCCAAAGTCTGAAATCTTGGCCCTGCCCATTTCGCCCATTAGTATGTTTTGAGGCTTTATATCGCAGTGGATGATCTGTGCTTCGCACTCGTCATGTAAATAGAGGATCCCTCTTGCTATATCTCCTGCTATTTGAATTCTTTCATCCCAACTTGGTTGATTCTGAGATTTGAAGAGCACATCCGCAAGTGATCCATTGCTCATGTACTCGAAAACCAGAAGCCTGTTGGGCCCGTCAAGACAGTAACCTAGTAGTCGTACTAGATTACGATGATATGTCTTCCCAATGACCTTCATCTCTGTTTGAAACTCCCTTTCCCCCTCTGTGAATTCCTTCTCTAGCCTCTTCACAGCCACCACCTTTTGGCTATCTGGTAAGATCCCTTTATAAACAGTGCCCGATGCTCCTCTCCCGAGTTCTTCTTTAAAATCATTTGTTGCTTCTGCAAGTCCTGCATAGGTGAATTCCCGCAGAGCAACATCTTCGATTAGTTTAACATCTCCATAATCTGAGATCCTCCTGTAAGGCCTTCCCACATGTTTTCTATGAATATATATCCCAATTGCTGGGACCAAGATAGCTAGAACAACAAGCGAAATGCTAATGATTAGGATGTCCAAACGGAGCTCTTTCTTCACTTTCTCGCCTGAATTAGCTGAGACTACTGTTTCTACACTCACCCTGACTAGAGCAACGTTTGAATCACCCATTAATCTTCTCCCGTATCTTAATGGCAGCCTTTGCTTCCTGCACTGGCGATCTTTAAAGAAGGCTACATCACAGTTACAGTCCTCCAAACAGGCCTCTCTGCAGTTTTCTTCTGTGATTGTATCCAAAACAGAATAGGAATTGTCTTCCCAAGCCACATTCTTCATTGTCCTAAACTCATATTTGACATTTTGTTCATTGTTTGTGCAACCTTCAGCCATAAACTTCCGGCCGCAGCCAGCACTCCAATTGCCTGGGTGAACAAAATCAAACCCCGGAGGACACTGACAATTAGCAACTCGATCCATAGAAGTACAAAAGCCGTTAAGCCCACATAAGCCCTTGGGGACACATTTATCCTCCGTGGACGACCATAAAACCTCCCAACTCCCTTCAAAGTTTATAGAACGAGAATACAATCGAAATATGCCATCCACATCAATTCTCATGAGATAGATAGTTCTAGCTATAGGCCACCCTCCCTTGGTTATATTCTTCAGAATCGAACTCCCGTTGAACAAATAAAGATGACCACCGTTTTCCAGATTAAGCGAAACATTATTGCCTGCCCCAGCTGTTCCGGATGAGTAGTAAGAATGCGGAGCTGTGTCTGGAGTGTTCACAGGATACTGGACAAGATTGCCATCAGTTTGCATCTTTAGCCTGAAAATCCCT
>JACGDI010005841.1:522966-541688 GCA_014898725.1 Jacaranda copaia
GAGAGAGAGAGAGAGAGAGAGAGAGAGAGAGAGAGATTTAAATGATAATTGAGCAACAAATATATCTATAATTGACGTAGCATTTCTCATGCATATATTGGAAATGGATGAATATATATATATATATATATATGAATGCTGATAGGACGTAATGAATGTTCACTTGAGAGAGTTTAGAATGAAAGAGATCTTGTTAGGGTTAGCTTGATGATGATGATGTTGATGATGATCATGATCATGATCATGATGATGATGAAGAAGAAGAAGAAGAAGAAAGGATTAAAAAAAAGAAGAAGAAGAAGCGATCATTTTTGTGGTAGTAGAGATAAATAAGATATGATTTGCTTATTGGGATGAAATTTATAGAATAATTTTTTTATAGCAGCGCTTAATTTGGTGCTCATAGAACACCTTTTGAATTTTAAGTTTATCCATTATGTGACTTGTGGCCAATGGCATAAATCTTTCATATTATATAAAAGGTTAGGAATTCAAACCCAAATGAGGCATAAATCTTTCATATTATATAAAAGGTTAAGAATTCAAACCCAAATGGGTTCAATATGTGCATAAAAATGTGTAGTTTATACTTCAATTTACTTGATTCGATTTCAATAATAGAATAATATTATATTGTTGAAAGAATAAATTTATCATTATAAGTTCTCCAAAACAAATATTTAAATTTATTCATTGAAATAAAAACTTACGATTATGGATATTTTGAATTATATGATGAGATAAAAATATATAATGCAATTTTTGGATAAACACAAAATCATGTTTTAGTTATAATAGATAAGTTGATTATATTAAAATAAAATGAAAATAAAAAAAATCAAATTAACGACCAATAAGATTTTTTTAATTTAATTAAAAAACTCAAAATTGTAAGAATTCAGAATTTAATTAAAATTGTAGAACTTTGGATCCCACATTGTTGTGCTATATATAATAGTATAGCATGTTCCCATTTTCTTTTAACTTTATCTTCCCTTAGAAAATATTCAACCAACTTTAATTTAAAATAATTAAGAATATACGTGTAACTTCATAAATATTTTTCTAAATGGCTGAGAGTATCTTTAGCTATAACACTGAGATAATGGAACGATTTTCCGTAAATTGCTTAGCATGAACATGGTTGGGAGATAGAAATGAACCTACAAAATTTTTTTATGGTAAAAGCAATTTGTTGACACCTCCGAAAGCTTTTATAAACAATACCATAAATACATATTTATACTATTTAATTAATAATATAATCCAACTGATTATAAGAAATTAAATGGATGACTCACTTGCACTCGAGAATAATAATCTATTTCGAAAAGTCTACAAAATTGAATATGTTAAAAATTAGTAGGACATATATACATTTAATAATAATACAATTTCAACTGGTTATATGAAATTACTTTACAAGGTAAAAAAATTAAGTAATTAATCATAAAAAACATTGTCTATGTAAATTTATTTCCAACCCAAAAAACACAAAATAACAATTCAATAATATAAATCTACATACTTTTGACTAAATTGAATCTTATATATATATATTATTAAAACTATATTTTTCATACAAAATAATATATAATAACATAACAATTCAAAAAATATATATTGAATAATAATACAATTGTTAATTGATTATAAGAAATTATTTCATAAGACAAAAAAGATTAAGAAATTAATCATAAAAAATATTATCCTATAAATTTAGTAGATAACGACTCACTTGAACTTGAGAATAATCTATTCCAAAAAACTTACAAAATTAAATATATCAAAAAATAGTAGAACATCTATAAATAATAATACAATTTCAATTAACTATAAAAAATTAAGTAGATGACTCACCTGAACTAGAGAACAGTAATCTATTCCAAAAAGTCTACAAAATTAAATATGTCAAAAGTTAGTCAAATATATATATATATTGAATAATAATACAATTCCAATTGATTATCAAAAAAAATATTTTATAAGATAAAAAAGTTAAGAAATTAATCACAAAAAAATTAAGATAAATTAAAATTTAGTTCCAATACAACAAACACAAAGTAACAATTTCATAACATAAATATGCATATGCATACTTTAGATTTTTTTTTTTTTCAATAATTTGGAGTTGGGTGTGTGTGGAGTCCTGCCATAATTAAATTCCGTATAGCCTTTTTTTGATCTAAAGCAAATTCTCTTCCCTTACACATAATAAATGTTCTTTTCTATTTTTTTCTTTTTTTTAGGGAGCACGGAATAGAAGAAACTGCTATCCACATCCATAATTTTATATATTAAGCTACACAAAAAGGGAGAAAATTGTTACTCATAATATTTTTATCTAGTATACAAATAATGGAATAGAAACTAACGCATGCCAACATAAGAATAAATAATATGTAACCAAGATCCTAGCTTGACACATACTTGTCTGCACTAATAGAAGCTTCTCAATTCTGCTTTTTTAATCTAAATCTTGCAAAAAGATATGTCATGTGTGCTAAGACCTTTTCCGAAAATATCTTCTGATTTTTTTTCCTTTAGTCCCGCTTGTTTTCCTTAGTTTGCTCCCATCCTTGTTGTCTTTCCCCATACAAGATCATTGATTATCTCCATAGATATAAATATGATAAATACAACAACACACATATCATAATGAAATTACATACAACACACACATGAATTCTTATAATGTTCATTACATATTAAATAGCAAGAAGTTGTTTTACTTACCTAAAAAAAATATTTGTGAGATGCTTGGAAGACTTTATGAGAGATACTTGCGATTTAAATGTGCTTTTATTAAACCAGTTATATTTGGACTAGGGGTGTTAAAAAAAATCAAAACTGACCGAACTGACCGAAAATAAAAAATCGAACCAAACTGAACCGAACAATTCGATTCGGTTTTCAATTTTTCATTTCAAAAAATTTTGGTTTTTAGTTTTTTTATTCAGTTAACCGAAATCGAACCGAAAAACCAAAAAAAATCAGTTCAGTTTAGTTAACTGAACCCAAAAAATTGAAACTTTTTTTTTATTTTTTTATTTTTTATATACAAAATTTTATTATTCAATCACTACTAGTTTTAGTTTTATTTCATATTTTTTATTAAATTTTTTAAGTCTAAGATAAATAAATATAAATTTTCAAATAATGTAAATGTTAATGTATTTTTAAATTTTTGGGATAAATAAAAGGAAATTTTTTATAAGGTGAAATAATTGAGAAGAAAAGAAGTAAATAATATATCAAAATAGTTATTAAAAACCCTATGCTTTATAAATAATATATATTAATATATGACATATAAAAACATGAATAGTTATGATACAAAGAGGGAAAAAAATGATATTTTTTCTAAACTCAAATGGTACAATTGCATAATTTTTTTATTATACAAACTAATACACATTACATACAAAAAATAGATGACTATGATTTAAACAATAAAAAATATTATATTTAAAGAAAATTAACCTTTTTTAAATTTAATTGAACTTATATATATTATAGGGTATATTGATGAGCAAAATTGAAATTTGAACTTAAATTACAAACTAAGGGATAAGGGATTGAATTCTATTTGGCTATTCCTATGGTAGTACTAGTAGTATATTGCATATGGTGATCAATAAAAATTTTATTTATATTATTATAAAAACAAAGACTATTTAATGTCTAAAATACAAGTTATTTTGTTCATTCACATAATTTGTCCTTTTAATTATTTCAACAACAAAAATTGACAATATAGTTTAAAAGATAAATTAGAGAATTTAAAATAAAAAAGATAGTTATGAGTATTTCAAAATTATCCTTTAGAAATGATGATTTAATAAGATTATAATTGCATTTTTCACAAAATTTTAATATGCAGTTAAAATTGAGTTTAAGATTTTATTCGCTATGTGACCTTAGCAATTAAGGTTTGAATATGCAAAAATTGCATGCATATGCCTTGGTGATTATGAGCCAGCAATTTTAGCACACTCAATGTGTACACTAAAATTTTTATAACATAAAATAATTAAAATATTTATTTATCTTCTTAAATTTATAATATTTTAAGTGTATTTATTTAAAATAGATAAATTATAATTTTATCAAAACAAATATTTTCAATATAGAAAAAAAAAGTAATCAAAATCAATATTTTTACCTAAAAATAAATATTTTTATTAATATACTTTTATTATATAAATTTTTTGGTACTAAAAGAATAAGTAACACAATTTGAACTTTTAATTAAACAAACTTACTTTTATCAAACAAACTTTTATAACACTTTTTTTGTACAAAAAACAAGTTTTTTTTTTCCTAGTTTCAATTTTGGTTTTAACCGTAACCAAAAAAAATGAAAAAAAACCAGTTCGGTTTCGGTTAAAACTGAAATCAAACCAATTTTTTTGGTTCTAATTTTTCAAAAATCAAAATTTTCGGTTAACCGACTGAACCGTTCAATTCGGTCGATTTTAACTAAATGAACACCTTTATTTTGGACTACACCTCTTTATATATGTATATGCATAGAAGAGCTTCAACACATCTAAACATCTATGACATTATCTCATCAAAGATATGACAGAGATAATATCAATTTTGATTCATCAACTAAAAACTCAAAAAAGAAATTCTTTATTTAATGAGGATTTTTCTTTTCAAATATAATACATCCATATCAATTAGAGATAAATAAGAATAAATATCTTTAAAAATGAAATAAATAATATCAAATTTAATAACCAATAATTAATTAAAAATTTTGAATTTAATTAAAAAACTCAAAATTCTAAAAATTTGCCACTTGGCCAAAATTGCAATCAAAATTGAGTAATTATAGGTCCCACATTGTTGTACTATATATAATAGTATAGATAGATAGCTAAGAGTTTTAATACATCTAAATATCATTGATATTATCTCATCAATATATATAACTAGCATGTGCTCGGTGCGATGCACCGAAAATAATTATAGTATTAAAATAATTTTGAAATAATTATAATATTAAATATGTAACTTTTAAATAATTTTATTTCAATATTGAGATTATTTTTGATGTCTCGCACCAAGCACATGCTAGTTATAATACTAATTAAAGTAGTGGTTTATATTTAAAGTAAAATTGATATAACATATAAATAAAAAATTTATATTTTTTCAAATATATAATAATAAAGTATTCTTAAAATTAGTTCAAAGGATAAAAAAACCCAACTGCCTTCTACTGCTCATCATCCTTAGTCACTAAATACTCAAGTAAATATCTTTATCAAAATTTGATTAGAATCACGAAGTCTCATTAATATATACAAATAATTTCCCCCTTATTTACATATATTAATATTTAAATAATTTTTTTTCTTGATTGTTAAAATAAAGTGAATAATCATAAAGTGGATGAATATGTGTTTAATTAATAAAAAAACCATTATTACAATTGAGTAAATTGTCTATCCTACAAAGCTCATAAATTAAATATATCAAAAGATAATATCTTTAAACAATAAAAAAAGAACAAACCTCATGATTCTGATGTAAACCAATTGCAAATATTTAATATTTTTTTAATTCTATTTCCTTATCAATATTCCCTTTATCCTACACATGAATTCTATTAATACTTAAAGTCAATAAATCCTAACGAACAAAACATACAATTAATGCCTTAGCAACAAAATCAATAGAAGAATAAAACTAAATAGCAATATTTTTTTTCTTTACTTACATAGAAAAATTCTCATGGAAATATTTAGTAATTTCTCTTCTTCAAGATGTGAAATTGGAAGACTAAATGAGAGTTACCTGAGACTTGGATGTGTTTTTATTTTTCAAATTGTATTTAGGAGTATAAAGTATAAGAGTTTTAATATATATAAACATCTTTGATATTATCTCATCAATATATATATAATATCATATAGATAATATCAAACCCTCTACTAGATAAAAATTATGAAATATTATCAAATATATTTTGAATTTTGAATAAAAACAAAATTAGAGATAATATACAATTATATCATTTAGAGATAATAATTAACAGCTAATAATTTTTTAAATTAAATTAAAATATTCAAAATTCTAATAATTTGACATTTGACAAAAATGTTACAATTAGAATCAAAATTACACAATTAAATAAATCTAAAACTATACTATATATAATAATATAGATAGATAACCATATCTAATTTGTGATTATCTAATTTATTTATAATATAGATTTAATCGCAAAAAGATGTGTTAATCCGGTGTAGAATAGAACTATCGCAAAATGCATATATATACATATATGTGTGTGTGTGTGTGTAAATCTATCATAAAGTTCACTTATAATTAACTTGTACTTAGTGATTTGGTTCGAGTTGAAGCATACATGCATAATGTGTGCGCGAATATGTATATTAAAATAGATTAATAATGTATATTTCATCAAAAAATAATATATATATATAATAATACTTTCTTCTTCTGGGTTTTTTTTTTTTAATAATTGTGATTGACTTGATATTGTTTGTGGATTTGAACTTCATCTTTAAACAACACCAATGGTGGGCTTGGCTCGTGGAGGGTCAAGGTGGGTTATTCTTAGGGCTATCAATGGGTTGGATTCATATCAAATCATGTTGAATTTGAATTCAAATTCGACAGTGATATATTAGATCTGAATTTGAATTCGACAGTGATATGTTAGATGCGAATCCGATCGAAGATCCTATAGGATTTTGACTATTATAACTATATCCAAATCCATATAAAAATTAAAAATCCCAAAAAAGATTCAAATCCAAACATTCCCAAAAATAATATATTTACTATTTTTCTGAAAAATTAACAAAATCTAAATCCAAAATAGTTATCCTTAAAAAAACATATACGAAACATATTAGCAAATAAATTTTCAAATATATTTATCATATAAAAGCAATTATAGAATATAATTTGATCATATTCATTTATTATATCATTGTATTTTAGATTATGTTGCTGATAATAGTACTTATCTGACATTATAAACACATATTGATATGGGATTGCCCAACAGGCTCAGCCCAATAAGCTATCAACTCCAACGAGAGCTTCCAAGCCAACCTAACATTTGACGCCCAACCGCGCTTCCAGACCTAACTGGGCTAAGTCACTGACCATAACTACCATGTCGAGTGGATAGTTTTCAACCTAGCCCGCTAGGAGGCTTCCAACTACTCAGCCCGTTCAGCTATTTTTATGATCGACCACCTTGTCTGATCAATCACTGTTGACCAGAGTACTCACTCTGACGCCGAACCATATCCTTGCCGCATTTAATGCTTCGAGAGTCAGCATGCCTCCGCATTAATAGCGCGTGCCCCCCAGTACCAACTCTATCAGCAGGCATCCCTCCAACATTCTATTTACCCTGGAAAGTAGAAGATAATGCCACCTAGAATAGTCCCAAGATGGAAAATGACCAACAACTCCCAAGTAAGATAAGAGCCTTCTACACTTGATAAGGATATCATGGACATATCTTCCACATGGAGAAGGATACAGATACCCCATTACCAGCCACCCTCCGGGTATGCCATATACACTATACGCTCTTACTCTATTGCCTGATTATCTCACTCGACCAATACTAACTTGAGCGTCGGAAGACCTTAGCTAAGGGCACCTCGACTAGTTTGACGTTTACTATTAGTTGCAGATCTTAGTTCAAGAAGAATATCACTGTTGGATTATTTGACCTACCTGGTTGAATTAGCCTACACTACCCAATTCACTAAAAATAGCTTTCAATCTGATTATTTTAACACTATCTATGGGAACACTTGAGATTACAACTAAAAAAATAGTAAACACTAAAAGAGTCGCATTCAAGAGGGAGGATAATAGGAGGAAAGCATCTCTAGCTCACCCACAACCCCCAACAAGATTCGCATGCCCCAAGCCCCGAGGCCCCACCGGAGCAAGTTGTAATGTGACCATGCCTCAACTAATGCAGCTTATAAGTGAACAAATCTCTGCTCAACTTTCTACGGTATTAAACAGGCACAAAACCGTGCCAGCCCCAGCTGGCAGAGCAACTTCGCAACTGTCGCCCCCAGAAGAGAGGTCCCCCCAAGACAATCGTGGTCCCTAGGTGCCCCCAGGAAGAGAGGGGTCAACCTGAAGTAAGGGAAGAAATTATTGACTCCATAGACCATTATGTTCGACCTTATTAAGCCCTATAACATGATAAGGTCGAATGTTCCAAACTGGACCAAGGCGAAGAAGTAGATGAATCAGTAGATCACATAGCCCGACCCATTCAAGCCCCGCAGTGCAATGGGATCAAGCACGTGAGGCTTCATTTTGATCAAAACATTACCCAAGCTGATCCCGAGGAGTGGGAAGAAATTTCCCACTAAGTGTAGCAATTAAGTAGATGCCTCAACGAGATCTCAAGGAGAAGCACTAAAAGGGTGCCCAAACCAGAAATCCCCTAAAGGTCTCATTAAGAGAGAGGCTCATTATTTATTCAAGAGATTGTCGATGAGCGTATAGCCATCGATGCCTAAGTCCCGATCGGACTCCCACGATACAATAGCTCAATTGATCACAATGAGCACCTGATGCAATTCAAACATATGATGTAGTTGCACAAACATAATGAATATATCTATGCAAAGATATTGGTGATCACATTTTAGCGTATAGTGCTTGATAAGTTTTTAGAACCATCATTGATATACTCCTACAACCAACTCTGTGATAAATTCCTATACCAGTTTGCCAATCAACGAAATGTGAAGCTCCACCATACCCATCTCCACATCGTTAAGCAAAATGAGGGGGAGTTCTTCCATGAATTTTTTATAAGGTTCAACACGGAGGTCCTAAAGATCAATATTCCCAAGATTGAGTTCCTAATCGATGTGTTGTTCTTGGGGCTCGGACACAAAGAATGCGCTAATGCTTTGGAATGAGAGCGCCTGCGATCGATAGAGAAATTGCTTGACCTAGTGAAGAGATACATGACCTAAGAGGAGATGAACAGGCTAAAGTTCAAAAACCTTGAGGTCAACAAGAAGAAAAATAAGAAGAGGGATGACCAAAAATAGAGAGAAAGAGAGAGAGAGAGAGAGAGAGAGAGAGAGAGAGAGAGAGAGGTCGATCTCCAATAAAGCGCCTTCATGACTGTACTCTGCTGAGCATCCCAAGGAGAGAGGTCTTGTTTGCATCCAGCATAATAACCTCCTCAAGAAATCGAGGAAGCTTACGGAGACTGAAATAATGAAAAAATTGAAGAAATATTGCCACTTTTATAAACAAAGGGAGCATGACATAGATGAATGTTTCAATTTCCAGGATGAAATTGAGAGGCTCATCAAATAAGGTCATCTCAAAAAATATGTGGTTAGTGGTGCACAGGCCGAATGGGGCAAAACCAATTGGACTTCCTAAGAGAAAGATCGATTAACTAAATGAGGAAGGATAAAGGAAAGAAACTTGCCTAGGGAGATTGCACGCCCATTCGATGAGTGATTAACATGATTGCAAGAGGTCCCATTGCGAGGGACTCAAAGTCAGCAAGGAGGCTAAGTCGACCAAAGCCTCTCCAGTAGAAACAACATTCCATTTATCCACAAGAACAGAGCCCATCTCCTTCACTTACAATGACCTGGCCTACCTTGAAAGGAGAAATATCGACCGTAAAATTGATTGTCCTATAGTAGTCTCCATAGAGATTGCTAACTTTGAAGTTAGAAAGGTTTTGGATGATAATGGCAACTTGACCAACATTCATCTTCCTCTTGACGCAAAAAGGGATAAACTTAGGCCTGTTAAAATTTGTGCCCATGTGTACCCCTTTGGTTGTGTTTGGGGGGGTCAGAAATCATTCCAGAAAGTTTCATCAACCTCTCTATGTCATTTAGAGAGACACCCTAAAAAAAGACATTGATGATAAACTATCTGGTGGTCAATGCCCAATTTGCTTATAATGTTATAATTGATCGACCAACTCTCAATAATTTCTATGCTATTATGTCGACCTATCACATAAAGATCAAATTTCCAACCCTAGCCAGCACAGATGAACTGCTATGTAACATCAAAGAAGCCTGGCGATGTTACAATATTTTGGTCGAGTCAAGTAAACAAAAGACTTGACCACAATTGAAAACCTCGAGGGGCACCCTTATAGCGAAACCCAAGAAAGGCCAAGTGAATAAGAAAAGAAAGTTGGAAGATATTTGAGTGGAGCCCATCGAGGAGTTCAAAACATCGGGGAGACTGAAAACCCCAAAAAAATTACCAGGATCGGAACAGATATGGGCCCCCACTTGGAGTGTTTTATGATTGATTTTCTATGAAGAAATATCGATATATTTACGTGGAAGGCATCCGACATCTAAGGAATCGACTCAAGTGTGATCATGGACCGTCTTAATGTCGGCCCCTCATATAAGCTGGTTAAGCAGAAGACAAAGACCTTTAATGCCAAGAGGACCCAGATCATCGAAGAGAAAGTCAGAAAACTCTTAGATGTAGATTATATTATAAAAATTTAATATCCATCTTAGCTTTGTAATGTTGTACTCGTCCCAAAGAATGAGGGACAATGGTGCATGTGTAATGATTTCACTGACTTGAATAAAACTTTCCTTAAGGATTCTTACCCTTTGCCTTGAATAGATTTACTAGTAGACTCCACGACTGGTTGTGAATTTTTTAGTATGATGGATGCATTCTAAGGATATCATCAAATATCATGGCCCCTGAAGACAGGGATAAAACCTCTTTTGTGGTTCCTAATGAAGTTTATTACTTTTTAGTCATACCCTTTGGACTCAAAAATGCTGAAGCAACCTACCATAGACTGGTCAACTTTATGTTCAAGAATGAGATAGGCAAATATATGGAGATTTATGTTAATGACATGTTTGTAAAGATAGAGAAGGCTAAGAACTATTTGCTCGACCTCAATCACACTTTTGTCATACTCAAAGCATTTGGTTTGAAGCTAAATCTAAACAAATATATGTTCGGGGTTCGATGAGGTAAATTCTTAGGTTATATGGTTAGTCAATGTGGTATTGAGGTCAATCCATAAAAAATTTAGACTATATTAGACATTACTCCACCTTGAACAGTTAGAGATGTATAGCGGTTGGTTGGGAGGGTTATCACCCTTGGGAGATTCATCGCTCAATTGGCCGACAAGAGCCTACCTTTCTTCAAAATTCTCAAAAATGCCAAGAAATTAGATTTTCAGTAGAACGAATAATGTGATCAGGCTCTGATTGAATTAAAACAGTACTTATCCTTGCCCTCCATGCTCATGAAGCCTGAACTCAGAGAGGTACTCCACATATACTTAGTTGTCTCAAAAACGTCAATCAACTCAATCTTAGATCAACCAGAGATAGAAGTCATCGACCAGTTTACTATTATAGTAAGTCGCTCTAGGGATCGGAGCATAACTACTTGGAGATCGAGAAGTTTGCCCTAGCATTAGTCACCGTAGCTCAAAATCTGTGTCCATATTTCTAGTCTCATGCCATGGTAATACTAATGAATCAACTGTTGAAGCAAGTGCTCTCAAAACCAGATAAATCTTGGAGGTTAACAAAATGAGCCATTGAATTAGGAAAATTTGATATCACCTTCCAACCCAAAACAACTATTAAAGCGCAAGTTTTAACGAACTTCATCGCCAAACAGGTCGATCTATCTGAGAAAAGTAATGAGGCTTTTCTTGCTTAGACTTTGCACATTAATGGATCATCGATCACATCAAAAAATAGAGCAAGAATGGCTCTCCATTCCCCGAGAGCAGAGGAGTATGATTTCATGATCAAACTCAACTACATAATTACCAATAATGAGGTGGAGTACGAGGCCTTCCTCACTGGAATAAGAATGAGATCGAGGAGTTGACCACTTGCTGCAATCATGGACTCCCAGTTGGTAGCAGAACAAGTTGAAGGATATTTTGAAGCCAAGGACTCAACAATGAGCCGGTACATGCCGGAGGTCAGAAAATTACAACAGCTATTCAAAAAATTCACTCTTAGTCAAGTACTTCAATTTGAGAATGAGCGTGCAGATACCCTGTCCAAATTTGCTAGCTTGACCAGAGGCATAAGAGACAGAACAATAACTTTTTTGGTTACTGATAGGCCAATGATCGGCCCTCTCAAAGAGAACTTAGAGGGGAGCATTTAGGAGATAATTCTTTCATGGCAAAATTTGATAAAACTCTACTTAAGTCATGGCATGATTCCCGAAGATAAAAATGAGGCTCATCGCCTTCGAAGACAAGGTATCAAGTTCACGCTCAACAAGCATGGCCAACTATATAAGAGGTCGATCTCTGGACAGCCCCTAAGGTACTTGGATCCCAACCAAGTTCATAAGGTATAGCAGGACATCTGTGCAGGCAAGTGCGGGAACCATTCGGGGGGAAGATCCCTTGCTCATAAAATCATCAAGTATGGATACCTTTGGCTGACCTTATTGAAAGATACTATTAACTTTGCTCGAAAATGTCCATCATGCCAAGTTTTTTCAAACCTGCCACATCAACCCATCGCGCCTATGGTCAATGTTCAGATTTCTAGGTCGTTCGACCAATAAGGGATTAACAGTTTAAGCTCATTACCAAAAACAACAGGTCAGTAAAAGTTTATAATTGTGGCAGTTGAGTATTTCACCAAATAGGTCAAGGCTGAAGCTATCCCAAAAATAACTGACGCTACCATCAAAAGTTTCATTTTGAAAAATATCATTTGTCATTTTAGTCTACCTAAGATCCTCATTTCAGACAATAGGATCCAGTTTCAAAGTAGAAATACCTAAACTTGGTGTGAGGCCTTGGGAATCTCCTAATATTTTACCTCAGTGGGTAACCCGCAATCGAACGGTCAGACAAAGGTGACAAAAAAAATAATTCTCGACCACCTGAAAACCAAAATCCAAGATACTAGGTCGAGTTAGGCAGATGACCTTCCAGGAGTGTTATGGGCATACAAGACAACTCCCCCCACAGCCACAAGTCATAGCCCTTAGAGTTTGGTTTCTGGATTTGAGACCGTCATTCTCTTAGAGTTCATACAACATAAAGCTTGAATAATTCACATCCACCTGCTTAGAAACACATCAAAAAGAAAGCTCTACCTTGAAACTATTGATGAGCGAATGTAGAAAGCCTACAATACCATGCAGCGCTACAAATCAAAGATGGCAGACAACTACAATAAAAAGATTAGGCTACGCCATTTTAAAGTCGGAGACCTTGTTCTCAAAAAGATGGAAGTATCCAAGAATATTGACAAACTTGACCCAAAATGGGAGAGACCCTATACGATTGTGAAGGTATCAAAGCATAATGTTTATCGACTTGATAATGTTGATGGGGATGAGCTCCCTTGCCTATGAAATGCTATTAACTTGAAGAAATTCTATATATAGGAGCGCATTATAATCATTGTCATATTCTGGGATATAAATAAAGTTCTAGCAACTCTGATATCATTTGCATGCATTATTATAGCTACATCTACCTCGCACAACTCAAAGTTCCAGGTTGACCCCATAGTTAACCCAAAAGCAGCTTCATACTGCCAAATCAAGTTTCAAGTCGACCCAAAAGTAGCTTCACACTGCCAAATCAAATTTCAAGTTGACCCAAAAACAACTTTACACTTCCAAATCAAGTTTTAGGTTGATCACATAGTCGACCCAAAAGCAACTTCACCTTGCCAAATCATGTTTCAGGTCAAACCTCGTAGTCAACCTAAAAGCAGCTTCATGCTACTAAACCAAGCTTCAAGTTGACCCTGTAGTCGACCTAGAAGTAGCTTCAAGCTATCAGATCAAAGTTCCAAGCCCCAGCCTCAAGTCAACCCCATAGTTGACACAAAAGCAGCTACACACTGCTAATTTAAAACATTTTAGCCTAAACTATGTCGTCGACCCAGCAAGTGACTTCTTATCTAAAAATTATACAATCGACCCTGTAGTTAATCAGTAAATCAACTCAATGCTGCTGAGTTATGGAACGTCAAATTTGACCAAGAGTCATAAAACTTGACTATAAAGTTGGGGAAAATTTTAAAACAGATCATTGGTTGTATTTCAACAAAACTATGTATCCCTTAAAAATAACCAAAATCGAAGATAAAGTTGTTGGTTTTCTTGTTAATTAACATAGTTATCAACTTATCAACCACACAATTACGATGAGATAGTTGCATTCGACAAGAAAGCTATAAAATTGATACACAATGAGCATAATCAAAATAATATTTCATTAAGTGAAATATTCATTATAGCATAAGGATAACCTTCATTAAAAAAAAGAGTTGGAATTTTAATTCTGGCTCGACCTAGCACCCTTTAATCAACCTGCTTGAGCACTCTTCTACATGTTCTAGTTGGGTTCATGCATTGTGGATACAAGAGGTAGAACTACTCAAGCTGGCTGCAAGGGCCTCGCCACATCGCCTATAAAGTTAGTTGAACACAGTACGTACTGTACGACATCAACCTGCCCATCCCTGAGTTGAAAGGCAAAGTTCTTAGCAAAGGTGAACTCGCTCGCCAAATCAGCTAACCTAGCATTGACCTCAGCCTACTTCTATTGAGCTTTGGTCATGGGCTCAACGGGAGCATTCATCGCAATATCCCTTTTCCCGCCTTCATTGACTGTGGCCTCTTCAGACTCCAGGTAAAGCTACAATTTCTTATCTAGAACCAGGCTTATCCTATCTTTGTCCTCCGCTTGGAAGGTGTAGCCTAGGTGCTCGAGTTGCTTCACTACCTTTTCAAATGCGCTGCGAGCATCATCGATCGAGAGAACCACGCTCGCATCCTAGAAGGCCAAGCTGAGCATAAACTACTCCATCATCTTTCTCCACATCAATGGGAGTTGTTAAGAGAATGCTGCTCTAGCCTCTTCGAGCATCGTAGCACAATCGACTGATCGACTAGAGGAATAGCTCATTTGCATATCCAGGTGAGCCTTCTTCAATATTGAGTCCATTTGACTCCTCTTTCACAGCCTCGACCAACTGTTGGTCTTTCATAAGCAGCTATTTTCAAAGGTCGGTCACCTCCTCAGTCAACTAGTCAACTTGAAGTTAAGAGGACTTGAGTTGAACCTTTAGAGTCTCCACCTTCCCTCCCTCCCATAATTCCTCACAGTCAGCTAGGGCCAACTATGACCTATGGTAGAAATGGTACCCGAGCTGGCTCACTTGAAACAAATATTATCATTAAATAATGTAATTGGCTAGAAACAAAATTTGATGAAAAAATAATTGACCTCACACTTACCATATTGCAATGGTAGGCTAGAGCCCTGAGTGCATTGACCTAGCTCAGGCCTATGAACCTTCTCTAGTTAGCAGCAAAAAGGCCGGCCACCATACATTTGAGCGCGTTAGTGCCCATCATCCTAGATGATATGATCAAGGTCGAATTCATCATTTACATGATGGAGTTTGATCCGAACTAAGGTGATGGTAGCTTGGGTATCTGAAATAGGACCCTGTCGCTAAGCTTGCTAAGCAAGTCATAGTCGATGATCGCCTTTTGCTTACCTTTATCGCCCACTGTCCTTTTGGGCGTCGAGCCCCCTTACTTGATCATCTGTTTCTTGCCCCGACCTGCAAGCTAAACTTTCTTTGCTGATTGAGTAGGCTAGGGCACCTACACGATCTATGGTATGGCTGGGGCGGCAGTTGAAGGTGCCACCTCTACCGCAGAAGCTATATCTTATCAAGCTACCACTTGGCAACGTTCATCATTTCTTTAAGCCCTGGCCAATGTCTCTCATCGACTGCAAGCCATGATTTTTTTCGTGATTTGTTAATGAAGGACAAAATAAAGAATGATTAAAACTGAGCAGAAAGAGGAAAAATAAACAATTATCACAGTTGACAAGAACTTCTACCTAGTTGGTCACCTACGGGCAAGTTCAGCTTTGTCGACAACAAGCCAGCCAACACCAAATATCTCTCCTCAATCAAAACTAAGGCCTCAATCTAGCCAAACTCGATCAAGTCTCGAATGAAAGTGTTAGGCCAGCTCGGCATTTGGTTCCCTAGCATCTCAACGTGCCCTTTCCACCACCCTCTCAAAATGTTAAACTCACCAAGCCCTCGAACATACAAATAATATTTTTCCACTCTTAGCCATATGATGAAAAAGGGGTTACTAGGAATTTTTGACACGGGTGTGCCGTCAGGTAATAAAATCCAGACTCTTCAGTGCTACCCAACTTCCAGGATATAGGCAGGTGGAACAAGTTAGAAAAATTGACAAAAAAAGCTAGCTAGCCAAACAAATGCATTAGCACAACAAAACTATATATAGTGGCGACGCAGTTTAACAGGAGCTATGTTATGCAAACCTCGAGGCCCCCTAAGAGGACAACTATTGCAGGTGCTAGAGAAAACCTAAGGTCGCTCCTAAACCCCTCCTTGAACACCGTTATGCACCCCCTCGAAAGTCAATGCATCCTACCTCGCAACCCAAGCACTAGGCGTTTGTACCCCTCTACAATATGGTACATTTCTCTAATTTGAACTAAGCCAGTAGTGTTGATTTTGGAAACTATCTCACTATAATGGTCAAGGGTAAACAATCGACCACGCAATGCTAGTACTTCACTTGGGCCAGCCTTGCCCCCAGAAACAGCCCTTTCAACGCTCGAGCTGCTAGAAGTTGAGCTATTACTCAATGAACTGTCAGATGTACTCTCAGACGTGCTCTCAAGCGCACTTTCAGCCCCAACCTCCCTATGGAAGTGTGCACTCTAGGACCTAGTTTCCTCGCTATCTAATAAACTCAACATCTTTACAAAGTAAATGAAGGAAAATAGAAACTTGGAGAAAAACTTACAAATTTTTGCTGGAAAGCTCTAAAATGCAAAAAGGGTTAAGGGGCTCTAGATGCCAGAATCGAGTAGACTAGATTCAGTAAAAGTGAAAAATGAATGTTCTACCCCGCCTATTTATAGGCACTTAGATACGGAAACCCAAGCGGCAATAATAATTACACAATCATCTCTTAGCGCTTCGTATACCACAACATAACTGGCGCATTAAATGCTCAAAACCTTGGTTGAGTATTCAAAAAGCCCGATCGAGAATTCAAAAATTTTGGTCGATAATTTAAAAATCCTAGTCGAAGGTGCATATTCATCATTCAATTATCTACTCCCTATTCCTTCCCGTCGACAAGCTCGATTAGGATCATAAGTGGGGGGGACTCGTGATATGAGATAGCCCAACAGGCTTAACCCAATAAGCTATCAACTACAGATAGGGCTTCTAAGCCCACATAACATTTGAAGCCTAGCTACGCTTTTGGACCCACTAGGTTGAGTCACTCGATCACAATCGCCAGGTCGAGCAGATAGTTCTCGACCCGGCCCGACAAGAGGCTTCCAACTGCCTAGTCTATTCAGCCATTTTTATGATCGACCACCTTGTCTGATCAATCACTGTTGACCAGAGTGCTCACTCCAACACCAAACTATATCTTTGTCACATTTAATGCTCTGACAATTAGCATACCTCCGCATTAATAGCACGTGCCACCCCAGTACCGCCTTTGTCACCAACTCTGTCAGGAGACGCACCTCCAATATACTATTCATCCTGAAAAGTAGGAGACGATATCACTTGGAATAGTACTAGAATGGGAAATGACCAACAACTCTCAAGCAAAGACAAAAGCCTTCTACACTTGATAGGGGCATTTTGGACATATCATTTACCTGGAGAAGGATATAAACACCCCATTACCAGTTACCCTCCAGATATGCCATATACACTATACGCTCTTACTCTACTGCTCGTTATCTCACTCGACTAGTACTAACTTGAGTATTGAAGGGCCTTAGTCGGGGGCATCTTGGCTAATCCAACGTTTGCTATTAGTTGCAGGTCTCAATCCAAAAATAATACCACTATTGGATCATTTGACCTCCCTTGTCGAATTAGCCAAACACTATCAAATTCACTAAAAACAGCTTTCAACCTCATCATATATATACTTAATTTTTCAATTAAATAATTATAAACTTAAAATTTTATAAGGAGAGAAACTCATTTCGATCAAATCGATATTTGAATTGCATTCTTTTATATCACAACATCTAGCTTCTACTCATTATTTTTTCTGCATCATTTTTTGTTATAAAAATAGAAAAACAAATGATACAATTGTAATGTAGATAACATCCAAATTGAACATTTTATATGAAAATCAACTAATTTGATATATTGCATAGGGGCTTATTATTTTTTTCGTCCCAAAATTCATTTTGATGTTGCTATAGAACCCTACATATATATGTATAATACTGTATATACATATAATATTATATATATTCAGATTCGGCTTATTAATGAATTGAATCGAGTAAAATCTATATTTGTTCTATTTATTTTAAATTTTGAATTTTTTCAATCAAATATTCATCGAATCTTTTATCGATTAAAAATTTTAAATTATCAAATTGAACTAAAATTAAAATTTGCTTCATTGAAAATTTTAATTTTCCCTAAACCCGAACATACTTCATATTTAAAATAATATTTTAAACCAATCCCGCCCGCCCCACAAGTTCTAGGTTGGAAAACTCTAATTTTCCCGCATTATTTACGTAAAAACTCGCACCTACTCCCTCCGCCCTGTTCCGCACCTACCATTTGGGTGGGGGGGGGGGGGGGGGG